>JAXIVJ010003225.1:10000-92500 GCA_036785665.1 Chirona hameri | reverse complement strand
GTTGCATTGATTTGCTGTGGAAATTGTAAACTTTGTATTATGAAATTTGCATTAAGTTAACGTAAAACATGTGTATAGCTTAGTTTAGAAACGAAGAAAATTTGCTACAAGCATGCATCAATTCGTTCTTCTTCTTTTGCAAATTTGCACTTTTTACGGAAGCCGTTCTTTAATTAATTCTAAAATATGACAAATTTTCTACATTTGAACGGGATGAATTGATTCGGTTTTCTTCACCGCGATTGACGAGGCCCCAGGACGTGATGAGCGTTTAACCCTATTTGTAACAGGGGAGGAGCGGATTCCGCCTCCCCCTGTCATGTTTTTCGCAGATATCTTCAGAACCGCTTGGAGCAGGCCCATGCAATTTTGGGACTTTTCATAGAATTGAATACCGCATTTGGAGTCAAAATTTTGAGTTCTTAACCTGAACAGAGGCGGTTCCAGGGCACAGTTTTGGGTGGGTTCGGAGGCGACATTTGGCGATAATACGGAAATGCGACTTCACGGGTTTCTTCCTAACTGCCTCAAGTATGAAAGCGTTACATCGGTTTACGGTGATTGCAACAAGTGCAAATTAGTTGATGTTAATCAAATATCATAAAAATTGCATGGCAGAGGCGGTTTCAGGGGCTTAAAAGGGGGGGGGGGGGGTTCCAGGAAGTATGCAATGCTCGGCGGGACGCCAATAGAGCGATGCAAGGGACATTTATAGCTATCAAGATGTAAAAGATAGCTTCTGCTTCCATTATTTGCATAATTTATTACATATAGAGTTTCAGGGGCGTGTTCAGGCACATGAAAAGGGGGGTGACTGGCATGGTGATGACGATATGCCAGCGATAACGGCGCAATAGACGTTTAGCTTATAATTATATATGCACATATGAGGCCAGCAAAGGGAATAAAGTCATTTTTGGCAGAGGCGCGCTCAGGAATGGAAGAAAGGGGGTCATATTATTGCAAGGAAACTAAGAGGCATGGGCGTACAATGACATAACATACTGCAGTTTTCGCATGAAACACGCACCACAGGCTACTCTACGAACGATTGTAAGATAATAGGCGAGTCCAGGTAGGGTAAAAAGGGGGGTAAGCAATAATAATTGAAGTGTTGTAAGTGAAATAGTCACTGTTGACTAGTTAGTATCATAATATCGGATAATATACTTATCAAAAGGTCTTGTCCGCCCCAGTTTGGATCCTGGATACGCCTATGATGAAGTACAACATGCAAAAAGGAACTATATACGATCAGTAACATATTTATAGTGCTGGGTAGCAACTTGTCTGCGGTTAATATTTTTTTCCCCAATTTTACCCCCTTTTTCACTAACCTGGTACCGCCTATGGCAAAAAAATATGATTTATAACTGTTTTGTCTAATGTCTCAATCACATACCATTTCATTTATCAAAAAAAAAAACATAAAATGGTTTTATTACGCATTTACTTCACCCCCATATTGAGTGACCTGCACACGCCTATGATTTTTGAATTTTCAAACGTCACCATCATATATCAATTTCCAATTCCATCTCTATCGAATCCTATTAGTTGTGTTAAAATCGGTCGATAAACATGAAAGCTATGTTGGATCAAAAATACCACTAAAATGTGTAGTTTTTGCCCCCCTGTTGCCCCCCTATCCAAATTTTTGTTTTTTAATTATTATTTAGAAATGTAGATTGTATTGAGGGGAAGCAAACACCGTTTCATTTTCGAAAATCGGACGGGTAGATCTCGAGATCTCCGGGGGGCGGAATTCGCCCCCCCCCCCCCCCTGTTACAAATAGGGGTAGCCAGGAGCCTGTTCCAAATAGGGTTAAGGCAAGACGGGGTAGGCCGACCCCATGAATACTTATGCTTTTGTGAAACGATCTTACAACCGTTGCAGTTATGTGCCATTTTGCATATATTTTATACGTATTTTGCTGCGATATGAAGTGAAAACTGAATATCCCAAGTAACTCTGGAAGTCACTATCCACCGGGATCCTAGAGCAGCCTCCAACATGTTGTCAACAGATCTAACGGATCAAATGTAAAGATACACCAGCACAATGTCCTTATGGGCGAGGACCGAGCTGGCGCTTTCGCATAAACTCAAAGTTTGGGATCTGAAATAGTGTTGACGTGCATAGTGATTTCAGTTCCGCTGCGTGCAAAACTACTAACAGTCGTTCCTCAGTATGTATGCCAATTTGTTCTTGAGTCCTCTATTTTCCCAGATCTGAAAGATTGGCGCACGTGCGCATGTGCAATGGTGCATACAGCGTGAGCCCCGACGTGTTGTATAGCAGCTAGTAGCCATACCCTAGTCTGCATCATACATTTCAACTCAATAAACACAAAAGTTTCGGACATATTAAATATGGTACAGCACGTGCGCATGTGTCATGAGGCTTACGATTCAGCCTGTGGAATGTTACTAATATGTCAGTCGGAAGCACACCAAATTTCACCTATATGGGCGCAGTAGTTTGTTAGATACATCATAGGGGTATAACCAAGTACCCTTATTGCACGTGCGTACGTGCGTGTACGCCCCGACACGTCTAAAGCAGCTAGTAGTCATATCCTAGTCTGCATGAAAATGTTATCCTCAAAACACCCAGTGGTTTTGGAGGAATAAATTAGGGTACCGCACGTGACATGAGACTTCCGATTCGCCATTCGGAATACTACTAGCCTATCAGGCGGACGCATTACACCAAATTTCACTTCGACCCCAATTTCACCTTGCTCTGTCGACTAGTTTCTGAGATATATCATAGGGCGGTTACCGGGTACCTATATTTCTTGCACGTGATCACGTGATCTGTGCATCGTGATTTGTGCTGAAGTCTAAAGCCAATTTTTAATGAAACATATCAACATACAATGGTTATTGGCTCTTGACGCACACCCAATGTAGTCCAGTTTGATAAAGCTGTTTTATCATCAGACATGATTTTCAGACAGCGTCTTGCGTTTGACATGCCCACGTTATCTCTGCCACTCGCTACGCTACCGCCAATTTCATCATGCAACAGGCCAAAAGTAAAATTGATTTGATGGGCTATCGATTGGCTACGACCCGACTGCAATCAGTTGAATAGTACCAAAGTTATTACAAGATCGAAAAAAAGAATGTTCTAAACCCTGAGGAACGACTTTGTTTACCGAGCGGGCGGGAAGCGCCCGCTAGGCCCTCTCTCATTTCCGTCATTTTGTCACAAAAACTCCGTGTCCTAAAAATCGTATTAAATTTTGGAAATGCTGCGACGTCGGGAGGCGTGCGCTGACGTACAAGCCTGTGTTCTCCCTTTGAAGCGCGTGTTTATGGCAACAGCCGAACACGAATTGCAGCGAATACGTCCGTAAGCAATTCGGCCTGTCCTTTTTAATTACCAGTAAGGCGCCGTAGTTGGCGATGAACGAGCGAGCGCGAAGGAAATGTATGGGGAATTTCAAATAGATCGGGCAAGTAGCTTCTGAGATACAAAAAAAAAGTGCGCACGTACAGAGGCACCCA
This sequence comes from Chirona hameri, assembly GCA_036785665.1. Taxonomy (NCBI): domain Eukaryota; kingdom Metazoa; phylum Arthropoda; class Thecostraca; order Balanomorpha; family Balanidae; genus Chirona; species Chirona hameri. The sequence goes on along the minus strand of JAXIVJ010003225.1, from coordinate 88,984 downwards.
ACTTTGACTTCGGGAAAGTGGGGGCTGAGAGGTCCCTAACCACACACCAAATTTGAACACAATCGGCTCAGCTGTTCCTGAGATACAGAATAGGGGTGTGGACGTGCGCACGTGCAGAGGCACCCACCCCTGACTTGTGGGAAACTGGCGGATGAGAGATCCCTAACCACACACCAAATTTGAACACAATCGGCTCAGCCGTTCCTGAGATATAGAATAGGGGTGTGCACGTGCGCACGTGCAGAGTCACCCACCCCTGAGTTGTGTGAAAGTGTCGATTGGGGGCTCCCTAACCACACACGAAATTTGCACATAATCTGCCCAGCCGTAGGGGAGTTTTAGCGAGAAAATACTTTTCAACACCCCTCACGCGGCACGCGCCACGCGCAGTGGTAGTCACCCACATGAGTCGGCACTGGTCTCACAGGGTAGGTTGGCTGTGGCTGCTCAGCAAAGAAGTCTGCTTGTCAATCGGACGTGCGGTTGCAGAGATATGAGCCCAAAAGCGTCGCCACGAGCCGGGTCGGGCCGGGTCGGGTCGGGCCGGGTCGGGTCGGGTCGGGTCGGGCCGGGCCGGGCCGGGCCGGGCCGGGCCGGGCCGGGCCGGGCCGGGTCGGGTCGGGTCGGGTCGGGTCGGGTCGGGTCGGGCCGGGCCGGGTCGGGTCGGGTCGGGTCGGGTCGGGTCGGATCGGATCGGATCGGGTCGGGTCGGGCCGGCTGTGCCGGGTCTGGCTGGGTCGGGCCGGGCCGCTCATAATCAGATTCTTCCCATACACCACGGAAGGACGAGCGAGCGCGAAGCGCTCGCTCGTAAAAAGCGAGATTCTGAAGTGCTCTTTCACATGTGAAAAGAATACTCAAGTAAGAATCGCGTGCGTTTAAACGCCCCCCCCCCCCCCCCCGGCACGGCGAAGGTTAATATTCCATCCCTTTCAATGTGATCTTGCCTTCTATCCAAGTTAATATATTGTTCCAAACCCAAGACTCTGAGGGTCCGTTGAGTTTGCAACTGTAGTGTATGATGGAATTAATCCTATCTAGAAAAGTGACCGTTTGACAGATAGTCCTATTTTCTGTGGGATCCATTATAATTCCATCCAGTAGAGAATGTTTTGCACCTTTGCGAAGTGACCAGACATTAGGAGAATAATGAAAGACATAGTAACAAACCTTGGCGTACTCTTATGCCATGTCTTTGTCCGCCCCTATAGCTCAGTTGGGAGAGCGCTGGACCTCTGACCTCACCCGGTAGTGGCAGCCCGGGTTCGAGTAGCTTTGGCGCTCGCTATTTGCCCCTGACTGGGATGGCCTGCACCCGGTGGCAGCGGTCGCACTCAAGGTCAGGTGACTTCAGTGGGCGGGGCGGACCGTGTCCAGGTATGTCGGGCACGTAAAACTTTCGCTTCTAAATTCTGTTGGACGCCAGGAATTGCTTGATCGGGTGGTCGGGTCAGGGTCTGCGCAACAAGCTATGCTTAGCGCTGATCTCGGATCTGATCTCGGAAATCCATCCATTCAAAAACATTCGGACTAAATTTATCAAATACAAAAATAAAATATGTCAGTTATGCAACTCGAAGAAGGCTTCGTGGTGTTTTAAATTCTACCTAATATTTCACTAAAGCCCATGGAAGAAATACATTTGCTTTGCGATATCTGTAATTTTCAGCTTTGAACGATGTCATACTGTTTGCATATACCATTCAGGTGAGGGAGCCTTCCTTGATCTCCGTAGGTTATGCATTCTGATCGTGACTACCAAAAGCTGTTATGATGTACTTAGAAGAATCCAGTTTGCGTTCGATATACCAAGCAGAAACACTTGTTTAGATGCTAGGCAATTTCCGCCGAAAAAGACAATCGAATATACGATGACATGCATATATTCGAAATATGAACTATACACCAATGGATCGTGCGATCGTGCGATCGTGCTGGTAGCGTTCACTGTGTCAGCATCATATCTGCCCGTGCTGGGTACCGCCCTGTCGGCTGCTCCCGCCGAGGGAGGCACTGTCGGCAGCGGCCGCCGTGCTGCGGCACCGGCGATCACACAACGCCGGTGCCGCGGCGACCGGCTGCCGCACTTGCCTCCCTGCTGACGGCTGGCTGGAGCGACCGACACTGGCGGCAGACAGACGGACAGACAGACAGACAGCTGACTCGGTGACTAGCGACATGAACGCCGCCGTCTCTCAGCCGGAGGCTGCGGAGAGGGAGAGAGAGACGGACAGACTTAGGCGACCGGGTCGACCCGGTAGGCGGTGGCGTGTCCCGGGTTGAGGATGACCTCGGTCAACTCAGCCGGGTAACCGGCGCTGGCCGAGTAGGGGACGGCCGAGGCGGCCGGCAGGGCGGCGTATCCGTGACCGGCGTAGCCGTGACCGGCGTAGCCGTGACCGGCGTAGCCGTGACCGGCGTAGAAGGCCGGGGCGGCGTAGCCGTGGCCGGCGTAGACTGACGGCAGGCCGGTGTAGCCGTGGCCGGCGTAGGAGGCCGGCAGGCCGGTGTAGAAGCCGGGTGCGGCGATGGTGGCCAGGCTGCGCCGGCTGCGGTTCTTGGCCTCCTCGACGGCGGCCAGATGCTCGGCCGTGGCCGCCTTGACCTCGGGCGTGAAGTCGACCGACTCGGGCGCCACGCCCGTGTACACGGGCGCCACGTTGGTGTCGACCGGCGCCACGTTGGTGTCGACCGGCGCGACGGGCAGCGCGTTGCTCTCCACCTGGAAGCCGTTAACGCCGGCCGTGTAGCGCACCTCGATGGACTTGCCCTCTGGCGAGATGTAGCTGTAGCCGCCACGGACGTTGCCGTAGGCGTCACGGACGGCGGCGTGCGACTGGTCGGCCTGCACGTGGCCGTACGACGCCTGGCCCAGCTCGTCCTGCGCGTGGTACGTGGTGGCGTAAGTGTAGGGCGCGGCGTAGCCGGCGTAGGCGGTCGGGTAGTTGCCGGCGTAGGTGGTTGGGTTGTAGCCGGCGTAGGTGGTTGGGTTGTAGCCGCTGTACGCGGTCGGGTTGTAGCCGCTGTACGCCGTCGGGTTGTAGCCGCTGTACGCCGTAGGGTTGAAGCCGCTGTACGCGGTCGGGTAGAACTGGGCCGAAGCCACAGCCACGAGGGCGGAGAGAGCCACCTGGCGGCAAGCAGAGACACGCTCAGAGATGACGTCACAGCTCGGATCATTCGGCGTGGAATATGTCGTTATTGCCTAAGATATTGCCGGAGCGGAGAATCGGTACGACTAAGAAAGAGCTTAAACAGAGTCTTAAAGTGGTAAGCAGTATGACTAAGAAAGCGTAAATATGGTGGCTCCTGGATTGCGCTAAAGAAGAGGTTAACGACATTTACTTGAAGACCTTGAGTACATCACGCTGTACCTACTAGATGTGAACTCCAACACCAGCTGCCGGCGAGTGGCATTGGTGGGTGCTTACCAGAGCGTTCATGTCGCTAGCCGTCAGCGGTGTGTGTGTGTGTGATGCCGTGGTGGGAAGACGGCCGGCTTTTATAGGGCGGCCGGACCGGTCCTGCCCTGCCGAGGCCTCCTCTGCCAGCACCGCCCAGCCAGCGGCGTCACAGCCGGGTTGGACCGAACAGCGTCCGGAATGACTCGGGAATATTTACATCTTGACATTTCACTTCAGTAGGCAGAGGTCATTGATTTGCTGTGCAAATTGTGAAATTTGTATGATGAAATTTGCATTAAGTTAACGTAAAACATGTGTATAGCTTAGTTTAGAAACGAAGAAAATTTGCTACAAGCATGCATCGATTCGGTCCTCTTCTTTTGCAAATTTTTATTTTACGGAAGCCGTCCTTGAATTAATTCTAAAATATGGCAAATTGTCTACATTTGAACGGGATGAATTGATTCAGTTTTCTTCACCGCGATTGACGAGGCCCCAGGACGTGATGAGCGTTTAAGGCCCGATTACATGAATACTTATGCTTTTGTGAAACGAGCTTACAACCGTTGCAGTTATGTGCTATTTTGCATATATTTTATACGTATTTTGCTGCGATATGAAGTGAAAACTGAATATCCCAAGTAACTCTGGAAGTCACTATCCACCGGGATCCTAGAGCAGCCTCCAACATGTTGTCAACAGATCTAACGGATCAAATGTAAAGATACACCAGCACAATGTCCTTATGGGCGAGGACCGAGCTGGCGCTTTCGCATAAACTCAAAGTTTGGGATCTGAAATAGTGTTGACGTGCATAGTGATTTCAGTTCCGCTGCGTGCAAAACTACTGACAGTCGTTCCTCAGTATGCATGCCAATTTGTATGTTCTTAGGTCCTGTATTTTCCCAGATCTGAAAGACTGGCGCACGTGCGCATGTGCAATGGTGCATACAGCGTGAGACCCGACGTGTTGGTATAGCCGCTAGTAGCCATACCCTAGTCTGCATCATACATTTCAACTCAATAAACACAAAAGTTTCGGACATATTAAATATGGTACAGCACGTGCGCATGTCATGAGGCTTACGATTCAGCATGTGGAATGTTACTAATATGTCAGTCGGAAGCACACCCAATTTCACCTATATGGGCGTAGTAGTTTGTTAGATACATCATAGGGGTATAACCAAGTACCCTTATTGCACGTGCGTACGTGCGTGTACGCCCCGACACGTCTAAAGCAGCTAGTAGTCATATCCTAGTCTGCATGAAAATGTTATCCTCAAAACACCCAGTGGTTTTGGAGGAATAAATTAGGGTACCGCACGTGACATGAGACTTCCGATTCGCCATTCGGAATACTACTAGCCTATCAGGCGGACGCATTACACCAAATTTCACTTCGACCCCAATTTCACCTTGCTCTGTCGACTAGTTTCTGAGATATATCATAGGGCGGTTACCGGGTACCTATATTTCTTGCACGTGATCACGTGATCTGTGCATCGTGATTTGTGCTGAAGTCTAAAGCCAATTTTCAATGGAACATATCAACATACAATGGTTATTGGCCCTTGACGCACACCCAATGTAGTCCAGTTTGATAAAGCTGTTTTATCATCAGACATGATTTTCAGACAGCGTCTTGCGTTTGACATGCCCACGTTATCTCTGCCACTGGCTACGCTACCGCCAATACCATCATGCAACAGGCCAAAAGTAAAATTGATTTGATGGGCTATCGATTGGCTACGACCCGACTGCAATCAGTTGAATAGTACCAAAGTTATTACAAGATCGAAAAAAAGAATGTTCTAAACCCTGAGGAACGACTTTGTTTACCGAGCGGGCGGGAAGCGCCCGCTAGGCCCTCTCTCATTTCCGTCATTTTGTCACAAAAACTCCGTGTCCTAAAAAATCGTATTAAATTTTGGAAATGCTGCGACGTCGGGAGGCGTGCGCTGACGTACAAGCCTGTGTTCTCCCTTTGAAGCGCGTGTTTATGGCAACAGCCGAACACGAATTGCAGCGAATACGTCCGTAAGCAATTTGGCCTGTCCTTTTTAATTACCAGTAAGGCGCCGTAGTTGGCGATGAACGAGCGAGCGCGAAGGAAATGTATGGGGAATTTCAAATAGATCGGGCAAGTAGCTTCTGAGATACAAAAAAAAAAGTGCGCACGTACAGAGGCACCCAACTTTGACTTCGGGAAAGTGGGGGCTGAGAGGTCCCTAACCACACACCAAATTTGAACACAATCGGCTCAGCTGTTCCTGAGATACAGAATAGGGGTGTGGACGTGCGCACGTGCAGAGGCACCCACCCCTGACTTGTGGGAAACTGGCGGATGAGAGATCCCTAACCACACACCAAATTTGAACACAATCGGCTCAGCCGTTCCTGAGATATAGAATAGGGGTGTGCACGTGCGCACGTGCAGAGTCACCCACCCCTGAGTTGTGTGAAAGTGTCGATTGGGGGCTCCCTAACCACACACGAAATTTGCACATAATCTGCCCAGCCGTAGGGGAGTTTTAGCGAGAAAATACTTTTCAACACCCCTCACGCGGCACGCGCCACGCGCAGTGGTAGTCACCCACATGAGTCGGCACTGGTCTCACAGGGTAGGTTGGCTGTGGCTGCTCAGCAAAGAAGTCTGCTTGTCAATCGGACGTGCGGTTGCAGAGATATGAGCCCAAAAGCGTCGCCACGAGCCGGGTCGGGCCGGGTCGGGCCGGGCCGGGCCGGGCCGGGCCGGGCCGGGCCGGGCCGGGCCGGGTCGGGTCGGGTCGGGTCGGGTCGGGTCGGGTCGGGTCGGGTCGGGTCGGGTCGGGTCGGGTCGGGCCGGGTCGGGTCGGGTCGGGTCGGGTCGGGTCGGGTCGGGCCGGGCCGGGCCGGGTCGGGTCGGATCGGATCGGATCGGATCGGATCGGGTCGGGTCGGGCCGGCTGTGCCGGGTCTGGCTGGGTCGGGCCGGGCCGCTCATAATCAGATTCTTCCCATACACCACGGAAGGACGAGCGAGCGCGAAGCGCTCGCTCGTAAAAAGCGAGATTCTGAAGTGCTCTTTCACATGTGAAAAGAATACTCAAGTAAGAATCGCGTGCGTTTAAACGCCCCCCCCCCCCCCCCCCCCGGCACGGCGAAGGTTAATATTCCATCCCTTTCAATGTGATCTTGCCTTCTATCCAAGTTAATATATTGTTCCAAACCCAAGACTCTGAGGGTCCGTTGAGTTTGCAACTGTAGTGTATGATGGAATTAATCCTATCTAGAAAAGTGACCGTTTGACAGATAGTCCTATTTTCTGTGGGATCCATTATAATTCCATCCAGTAGAGAATGTTTTGCACCTTTGCGAAGTGACCAGACATTAGGAGAATAATGAAAGACATAGTAACAAACCTTGGCGTACTCTTATGCCATGTCTTTGTCCGCCCCTATAGCTCAGTTGGGAGAGCGCTGGACCTCTGACCTCACCCGGTAGTGGCAGCCCGGGTTCGAGTAGCTTTGGCGCTCGCTATTTGCCCCTGACTGGGATCGCCTGCACCCGGTCGCAGCGGTCGCACTCAAGGTCAGGTGACTTCAGTGGGCGGGGCGGACCGTGTCCAGGTATGTCGGGCACGTAAAACTTTCGCTTCTAAATTCTGCTGGACGCCAGGAATTGCTTGATCGGGTGGTCGGGTCAGGGTCTGCGCAACAAGCTATGCTTAGCGCTGATCTCGGATCTGATCTCGGAAATCCATCCATTCAAAAACATTCGGACTAAATTTATCAAATACAAAAATAAAATATGTCAGTTATGCAACTCGAAGAAGGCTTCGTGGTGTTTTAAATTCTACCTAATATTTCACTAAAGCCCATGGAAGAAATACATTTGCTTTGCGATATCTGTAATTTTCAGCTTTGAACGATGTCATACTGTTTGCATATACCATTCAGGTGAGGGAGCCTTCCTTGATCTCCGTAGGTTATGCATTCTGATCGTGACTACCAAAAGCTGTTATGATGTACTTAGAAGAATCCAGTTTGCGTTCGATATACCAAGCAGAAACACTTGTTCAGATGCTAGGCAATTTCCGCCGAAAAAGACAATCGAATATACGATGACATGCATATATTCGAAATATGAACTATACACCAATGGATCGTGCGATCGTGCGATCGTGCTGGTAGCGTTCACTGTGTCAGCATCATATCTGCCCGTGCTGGGTACCGCCCTGTCGGCTGCTCCCGCCGAGGGAGGCACTGTCGGCAGCGGCCGCCGTGCTGCGGCACCGGCGATCACACAACGCCGGTGCCGCGGCGACCGGCTGCCGCACTTGCCTCCCTGCTGACGGCTGGCTGGAGCGACCGACACTGGCGGCAGACAGACGGACAGACAGACAGACAGCTGACTCGGTGACTAGCGACATGAACGCCGCCGTCTCTCAGCCGGAGGCTGCGGAGAGGGAGAGAGAGACGGACAGACTTAGGCGACCGGGTCGACCCGGTAGGCGGTGGCGTGTCCCGGGTTGAGGATGACCTCGGTCAACTCAGCCGGGTAACCGGCGCTGGCCGAGTAGGGGACGGCCGAGGCGGCCGGCAGGGCGGCGTATCCGTGACCGGCGTAGCCGTGACCGGCGTAGCCGTGACCGGCGTAGAAGGCCGGGGCGGCGTAGCCGTGGCCGGCGTAGACTGACGGCAGGCCGGTGTAGCCGTGGCCGGCGTAGGAGGCCGGCAGGCCGGTGTAGAAGCCGGGCGCGGCGATGGTGGCCAGGCTGCGCCGGTTGCGGTTCTTGGCCTCCTCGACGGCGGCCAGGTGCTCGGCCGTGGCCGCCTTGACCTCGGGCGTGAAGTCGACCGACTCGGGCGCCACGCCCGTGTACACGGGCGCCACGTTGGTGTCGACCGGCGCGACGTTGGTGTCGACCGGCGCGACGGGCAGCGCGTTGCTCTCCACCTGGAAGCCGTTAACGCCGGCCGTGTAGCGCACCTCGATGGGCTTGCCCTCTGGCGAGATGTAGCTGTAGCCGCCACGGACGTTGCCGTAGGCGTCACGGACGGCGGCGTGCGACTGGTCGGCCTGCACGTGGCCGTACGACGCCTGGCCCAGCTCGTCCTGCGCGTGGTACGTGGTGGCGTAAGTGTAGGGCGCGGCGTAGCCGGCGTAGGCAGTCGGGTAGTTGCCGGCGTAGGTGGTTGGGTTGTAGCCGGCGTAGGTGGTTGGGTTGTAGCCGGCGTAGGTGGTTGGGTTGTAGCCGCTGTACGCCGTCGGGTTGTAGCCGCTGTACGCCGTCGGGTTGTAGCCGCTGTACGCCGTCGGGTTGTAGCCGCTGTACGCCGTAGGGTTGAAGCCGCTGTACGCGGTCGGGTAGAACTGGGCCGAAGCCACAGCCACGAGGGCGGAGAGAGCCACCTGGCGGCAAACAGAGACACGCTCAGAGATGACGTCACAGCTCGGATCATTCGGCGTGGAATATGTCGTTATTGCCTAAGATATTGCCGGAGCGGAGAAACGGTACGACTAAGAAAGAGCTTAAACAGAGTCTTAAAGTGGTAAGCAGTACGACTAAGAAAGCGTAAATATGGTGGCTCCTGGATGCATTGCGCTAAAGAAGAGGTTAACGACATTTACTTGAAGACCTTGAGTACATCACGCTGTACCTACTAGATGTGAACTCCAACACCAGCTGCCGGCGAGTGGCATTGGTGGCTGCTTACCAGAGCGTTCATGTCGCTAGCCGTCAGCGGTGTGTGTGTGATGCCGTGGTGGGAAGACGGCCGGCTTTTATAGGGCGGCCGGACCGGTCCTGCCCTGCCAAGGCCTCCTCTGCCAGCACCGCCCAGCCAGCGGCGTCACAGCCGGGTTGGACCGAACAGCGTCCGAAATGACTCGGGAATATTTACATCTTGACATTTCACTTCAGTAGGGAGAAGGGGAGTGTTGCATTGATTTGCTGTGGAAATTGTAAACTTTGTATTATGAAATTTGCATTAAGTTAACGTAAAACATGTGTATAGCTTAGTTTAGAAACGAAGAAAATTTGCTACAAGCATGCATCAATTCGCTCTTCTTCTTTTGCAAATTTGCATTTTTACGGAAGCTGTTCTTTAATTAATTCTAAAATATGACAAATTTTCTATATTTGAACGGGATGAATTGATTCGGTTTTCTTCACCGCGATTGACGAGGCCCAGGACGTGAAGACCGTTTAACCCTATTTGTAACAGGGGGGGGGGGGGGGGCGGATTCCGCCTCCCCCTGTCATGTTTTTTTCGCAGATATCTTCAGAACCGCTTGGAGCAGGCCCATGCAATTTTGGGACTTTTCATAGAATTGAATACCGCATTTGGAGTCAATATTTTGAGTTCTTAACCTGAACAGAGGCGGTTCCAGGGCACAGTTTTGGGTGGGTTCGGAGGCGACATTTGGCGATAATACGGAAATGCGACTTCACGGGTTTCTTCCTAACTGCCTGAAGTATGAAAGCGTTACATCGGTTTACGGTGATTGCAACAAGTGCAAATTAGTTGATGTTAATCAAATATCATAAAAATTGCATGGCAGAGGCGGTTTCAGTGGCTTAAAAAGGGGGGGGGGGTTCCAGGAAGTATTCAATGCTCGGCGGGACGCCAATAGAGCGATGTAAGGGACATTTATAGCTATCAAGATGTAAAAGATAGCTTCTGCTTCCATTATTTGCATAATTTATTACATATAGAGTTTCAGGGGCGTGTTCAGGCACATGAAAAGGGGGTGACTGGCATGGTGATGACGATATGCCAGCGATAACGGCGCAATAGACGTTTAGCTTATAATTATATATGCACATATGAGGCCAGCAAAGGGAATAAAGTCATTTTTGGCAGAGGCGCGCTCAGGAATGGAAGAAAGGGGGTCATATTATTGCAAGGAAACTAAGAGGCATGGGCGTACAATGCCATAACATACTGCAGTTTTCGCATGAAACACGCACCACAGGCTACTCTACGAACGATTATAAGATAATAGGCGAGTCCAGGTAGGGTAAAAAGGGGGGTAAGCAATAATAATTGAAGTTGTAAGTGAAATAGTCACTGTTGACTAGTTAGTATCATAATAGCGGATAATATACTTATCAAAAGGTCTTGTCCGCCCCAGTTTGGATCCTGTATACGCCTATGATGAAGTACAACATGCAAAAAGGAACTATCTACGATCAGTAACATATTTATAGTGCTGGGTAGCAACTTGTCTGCGGTTAATATTTTTTCCCAATTTTACCCCCTTTTTCACTAACCTGGTACCGCCTATGGCAAAAAAAAAGAGATTTATAACTGTTTTGTCTAATGTCTCAATCACATACCATATCATTTATCAAAAAAAACAACATAAAATGGTTTTATTACGCATTTACTTCACCCCCATATTGAGTGACCTGCACACGCCTATGATTTTTGAATTTTCAAATGTCACCATCATATATCAATTTCCAATTCCATCTCTATCGAATCCTATTAGTTGTGTTAAAATCGGTCGATAAACATGACAGCTATGTTGGATCAAAAATACCACTAAAATGTGTAGTTTTTGCCCCCCTGTTGCCCCCCTATCCAATTTTTTTTTTGTTTAAATTATTATTTAGAAATGTAGATTGTATTGAGGGGAAGCAAACACCGTTTCATTTTCGAAAATCGGACGGGTAGATCTCGAGATCTCCGGGGGCGGAATTCGCCCCCCCCCCCCCCCCCCCCTGTTACAAATAGGGGTAGCCAGGAGCCTGTTCCAAATAGGGTTAAGGCAAGACGGGGTAGCCCGACCCCATGAGTACTTATGCTTTTGTGAAACGATCTTACAACCGTTGCAGTTATGTGCCATTTTGCATATATTTTATACGTATTTTGCTGCGATATGAAGTGAAAACTGAATATCCCAAGTAACTCTGGAAGTCACTTATCCACCGGGATCCTAGAGCAGCCTCCAACATGTTGTCAACAGATCTAACGGATCAAATGTAAAGATACACCAGCACAATGTCCTTATGGGCGAGGACCGAGCTGGCGCTTTCGCATAAACTCAAAGTTTGGGATCTGAAATAGTGTTGACGTGCATAGTGATTTCAGTTCCGCTGCGTGCAAAACTACTAACAGTCGTTCCTCAGTATGTATGCCAATTTGTTCTTGGGTCCTCTATTTTCCCAGATCTGAAAGATTGGCGCACTTGCGCATGTGCAATGGTGCATACAGCGTGAGCCCCGACGTGTTGTATAGCAGCTAGTAGCCATACCCTAGTCTGCATCATACATTTCAACTCAATAAACCCAAACGTTTCGGACGTATAAAATATGGTACAGCACGTGCGCATGTGTCATGAGGCTTCCGATTCAGCATGTGGAATGTTACTAATATGTCAGTCGGAAGCACACCCAATTTCACCTATATGGGCGCAGTAGTTTGTTAGATACATCATAGGGGTATAACCAAGTACCCTTATTGCACGTGCGTACGTGCGTTTACGCCCCGATACGTCTAAAGCAGTTAGTAGTCATATCCTAGTCTGCATAAAAATGTTATCCTCAAAATACACAGTGGTTTTGGAGGAATAAATTAGAGTACCGCACGTGACATGAGACTTCCGATTCGCCATTCGGAATATTACTAGCCTATCAGGCGGACGCATTACACCAAATTTCACTTCAACCCCAATTTCACCTTGCTCTGCCCACTAGTTTCTGAGATATATCATAGGGCGGTTACTGGGTACCTATATTTCTTGCACGTGATCACGTGTGCTGAAGCCTAAAGCTCAATTTACATTGGAACATACAATGGTTATTGGCTCTTGACGCACACCAAATGTAGTCCAGTTTGATAAAGCTGTTTTATCATCAGACATGATTTTCAGACAGCGTCGTGGGTTTGACATGCCCACGTTATCTCTGCCACTCGCTACGCTACCGCCAATTTCATCATGCAACAGGCCAAAAATAAAATTTATTTGATGGGCTATCGATTGGCTACGACCCGACTGCAATCAGTTGAATAGTACCAAAGTTATTACAAGATCGAAAAAAGCATGTTCTACCCAGAGAAACTACTTTTGTACCGAGTGGGCGGAAAGCGCCCGCTAGGCCCTCTCTCATTTCCGTCATTTTGTCACAAAAACCTCCGTGTCCTAAACAAAATCGTATTTACGTTTGGAAATGCTGCGACGTCAGGAGGCGCGCGCTGACGTACAATCCTGTTCTCCCTTTGAAGCGCGTGTTTTTGGCAACAGCGCAACACGAATTGCAGCTAATACGTCCGTAAGCAATTTGACCTGTCCTTTTTAATTCAAAGCAAAATTCTGAAGTGCTCTTTCACATGTGAAAAGAATACTCAAATAAGAATCGCGTGCTCTGTTCCCTACCTTGTAAGGGCGTTCTACTGGTTACTAGTTCGCGGGACGGTCGAAGCACAATTTTGTTAACCCGCGGCGTGCCGGTGCTCGGCGCCACCTTCGCCGTGTCGGGGGAGGGGGGCGTTTCGGACGCCCCCCGCCCCCCACCGCTCGAACTCGGTCCCAATGGGACGTAGACAAAAACCGAAAATACCGTTCGGCAGCTCGTCAAAAATCATTTTGAAACTATTTCGTTCATTTTTTGGCTCAGGTCAATATTGAGATCACCAGAGGTCATCAACGGTCAGATTTTCCAGTTTTGAGACTTCGCTCCAGAAACCCCCAAATACCTCGGGAACTGTGATAGCTAGGAACAAACGAGAGAAAAAAAAACAATCGAAAGCTCTTGAAATATCCAATCGCACTTGGTGTCCTCAGATTTTAGCTCATTTCAATAGTTTAGGCTCCAGATCATCAAAGGCTAAAAAGGCTATTTTTGGCTAAACTGTTTTCGCAAATATCTTTTTACCAAATAAAGATAAGGCAATAATGTTGACGCCATCGTATTTGCCTCATCATGGCACAAGGGGTCATATTCATGTTGACCATTTTAGGTCAACTTATAAATTTGAACTCAGTTCAAGGTTATGTGGTGACCCAAGTAGGTCATGTTGCATATTGGGAGACGTGTCTCGACGAGACAAACACATTCGTGCCAGTTTCATTTCTCTAACTTCATTCTGTGGAAAATTTTGACAAAACAGTTTTGGTGACCTCAGATGACCTTGACTGGCCCTGTAGGGGTCACTGAACAAACATTGCGCCCGGATCATCAAGAATGGCCTATGATAACATGATCCAGAAAGAGTTGGACTGATATCATGCATATCCTAGGAATAGAAAGCATTTTAATATTTTCGCATTGACTTTTAATGGAGAGGTCACGAAATTGACCCGACATTAGGTCACAGATATGTCACAGATATCAAAAATCCTATATATACGAATTTTAGGTGCCTAGGACCGTATGAAATCCTGTAACTTTGAAACCGATCGGCCAAAAACTTTGGCTGTGGTACGACCGCAAGCTTTTTTAAGGTGGGGTCACGTGACCGGGTCTGGTGACCTGACCTGAGATGACTTGAGGTCAAGAATTTCACACAATGTGGATAATTGATGCCCGAACAGCTGTGCTAAAAAAAATTGGGTGGGGAAGTCTAAACGCCCCCCCCCCCCCCCCCCGGCACGGCGAGGGTTAATATTACATCCCTTTCAATGTGATCTTGCCTTCTATCCAAGTCCAACACTTTGTTCCAAACCCAAGGTTCTTTGAGGATTCGTTGAGTTTGCGACTGTAGTGTGTGATGGAATTAATCCTCTCAAGAAAAGTGACCGTTGAACAGATAGTCCTATTTTCTGTGGGATCCATTATAATTCCATCCAGTAAAGAATGTTTCGCACCTTTGCGAAGTGACCAGACATTAGGAGAATAATGAAGGACATAGTAAACAAAACTCTGGCGTACTCTTATGCTATGTCAGTTATGCAACTTGAAGAAGGCTTCGTGGTGTTTTAGATCCTACCTAATATTTCACTAAAGCCCATGGAAGAAATACATTTGCTTTGCGATATCTGTAATTTTCAGCTTTGAACGATGTCATACTGTTTTCATATACCATTCAGGTGAGAGGGCCTTCCTTCATCTCCGTAGGTTATGCGTTCTGATCGTGACTATCAAAAGCTGTTATGATGTACTTTGAATAATCCAGTTTGCGTGCGATATACCAAGCAGAAACACTTGTTCAGATTATACGCGATTTCCGCCGAAAAAGACAATCGGATATACGATGACATGCATATATTCAAAATATGAACTATACACCAATGGATCGTGCGAACATGGCCTTAGGGTAATCAGGAAGCGGCCATTATCGGAGTCTGCTGGTAGCGTTCACTGTGTCAGCATCATATCTGCCCGTTCTGGGTACCGCCCTGTCGGCTGCTCCCGCCGAGGGAGGCACTGTCGGCAGCGGCCGCCGTGCTGCGGCACCGGCGATCACACAACGCCGGTGCCGCGGCGACCGGCTGCCGCACTTGCCTCCCTGCTGACGGCTGGCTGGAGCGGCCGACACTGGCGGCGGACAGACGGACAGACATACAGACAGCTGACTCGGTGACTAGCGACATGAACGCCGCCGTCTCTCAGCCGGAGGCTGAGGAGAGGGAGAGAGAGACGGACAGGCTTAGGCGACCGGGTCGACCCTGTAGGCGGTGGCGTGTCCCGGGTTGAGGATGACCTCGGTCAACTCAGCCGGGTAACCGGCGCTGGCCGAGTAGGTGACGGCTGGGGCGGCTGGCAGGGCGGCGTAGCCGTGACCGGCGTAGCCGTGACCGGCGTAGCCGTGACCGGCGTAGAAGGCCGGGGCGGCGAAGCCGTGTCCGGCGTAGACTGACGGCAGGCCGGTGTAGCCGTGGCCGGCGTAGGAGGCTGGCAGGCCGGTGTAGCCGTGGCCGGCGTAGGAGGCCGGCAGGCCGGTGTAGAAGCCAGGTGCGGCGAGGGTGGCCAGGCTGCGCCGGTTGCGGTTCTTGGCCTCCTCGACGGCGGCCAGGTGCTCGGCCGTGGCCGCCTTGACCTCGGGCGTGAAGTCGACCGACTCGGGCGCCACGCCCGTGTACACGGGCGCTACGTTGGTGTCGACCGGCGCCACGTTGGTGTCGACCGGCGCGACGGGCAGCGCGTTGCTCTCCACCTGGAAGCCGTTAACGCCGGCCGTGTAGCGCACCTCGATGGGCTTGCCCTCTGGCGAGATGTAGCTGTAGCCGCCACGGACGTTGCCGTAGGCGTCACGGACGGCCGCGTGCGACTGGTCGGCCTGCACGTGGCCGTACGACGCCTGGCCCAGCTCGTCCTGGGCGTGGTACGTGGTGGCGTAAGTGTAGGGCGCGGCGTAGCCGGCGTAAGCGGTCGGGTAGTTGCCGGCGTATGTGGTTGGGTTGTAGCCGGCGTAGGTGGTTGGGTTGTAGCCGCTGTACGCCGTCGGGTTGTAGCCGCTGTACGCTGTCGGGTTGTAGCCGCTGTACGCCGTCGGGTTGTAGCCGCTGTACGCCGTCGGGTTGTAGCCGCTGTACGCCGTAGGGTGGAAGCCGCTGTACGCCGTAGGATTGAAGCCGCTGTACGCGGCCGGGTAGAACTGGGCCGAAGCCACAGCCACGAGGGCGGAGAGAGCCACCTGGCGGCAAGCAGAGACACGCTCAGAGATGACGTCACAGCTCGGATCATTCGGCGTGAAATATGTCGTTATTGCCTAAGATATTGCCGGAGCGGAGAAACGGTACGACTAAGAAAGAGCTTAAACAGAGTCTTAAAGTGGCAAGCAGTACGACTAAGAAAGCGTAAATATGGTGGCTCCTGGATGCATTGCGCTAAGGAAGAGGTTAACGACATTTACTTGAAGACCTTGAGTACATCACGCTGTACCTACTAGATGTGAACTCCAACACCAGCTGCCGGCGAGTGGCATTGGTGGGTGCTTACCAGAGCGTTCATGTCGCTAGCCGTCAGCGGTGTGTGTGTGATGCCGTGGTGGGAAGACGGCCGGCTTTTATAGGGCGGCCGGACCGGTCCTGCCCTGCCAAGGCCTCCTCTGCCAGCACCGCCCAGCCAGCGGCGTCACAGCCGGGTTGGACCGAACAGCGTCCGGAATGACTCGGGATATTTACATCTTGACATTTCATTTCGGTAGGGAGAGTTCATTGATTTGCTGTGCAAATTGTAAACTTTGTATGATGAAATTTGCATTAAGTTAACGTAAAACATTTGTATAGCTTAGTTTAGAAACGAAGAAAATGTGCTACAAGCATGCATCAATTCGGTCTTCTTCTTTTGCAAATTTTTATTTTTACGGAAGCCGTCCTTGAATTAATTCTAAAATATGGCAAATTTTCTACATTTGAACGGGATGAATTGATTCGGTTTTCTTCACCGCGATTGACGAGGCCCCAGGACGTGATGAGCGTTTAAGGCCCGATTACATGAATACTTATGCTTTTGTGAAACGAGCTTACAACCGTTGCAGTTATGTGCCATTTTGCATATATTTTATACGTATTTTGCTGCGATATGAAGTGAAAACTGAATATCCCAAGTAACTCTGGAAGTCACTATCCACCGGGATCCTAGAGCAGCCTCCAACATGTTGTCAACAGATCTAACGGATCAAATGTAAAGATACACCAGCACAATGTCCTTATGGGCGAGGACCGAGCTGGCGCTTTCGCATAAACTCAAAGTTTGGGATCTGAAATAGTGTTGACGTGCATAGTGATTTCAGTTCCGCTGCGTGCAAAACTACCAACAGTCGTTCCTCAGTATGTATGCCAATTTGTTCTTGGGTCTTCTATTTTCCCAGATCTGAAAGATTGGCGCACGTGCGCATGTGCAATGGTGCATACAGCGTGAGCCCCGACGTTTTGTATAGCAGCTAGTAGCCATACCCTAGTCTGCATCATACATTTCAACTCAATAAACACAAAAGTTTCGGACATATTAAATATGGTACAGCACGTGCGCATGTGTCATGAGGCTTACGATTCAGCATGTGGAATGTTACTAATATGTCAGTCGGAAGCACACCCAATTTCACCTATATGGGCGTAGTAGTTTGTTAGATACATCATAGGGGTATAACCAAGTACCCTTATTGCACGTGCGTACGTGCGTGTACGCCCCGACACGTCTAAAGCAGCTAGTAGTCATATCCTAGTCTGCATGAAAATGTTATCCTCAAAACACCCAGTGGTTTTGGAGGAATAAATTAGGGTACCGCACGTGACATGAGACTTCCGATTCGCCATTCGGAATACTACTAGCCTATCAGGCGGACGCATTACACCAAATTTCACTTCGACCCCAATTTCACCTTGCTCTGCCCACTAGTTTCTGAGATATATCATAGGGCGGTTACTGGGTACCTATATTTCTTGCACGTGATCACGTGTGCTGAAGACTAAAGCTCAATTTACATTGGAACATACAATGGTTATTGGCTCTTGACGCACACCAAATGTAGTCCAGTTTGATAAAGCTGTTTTATCATCAGACATGATTTTCAGACAGCGTCGTGGGTTTGGCATGCCCACGTTATCTCTGCCACTGGCTACGCTACCGCCAATTTCATCATGCAACAGGCCAAAAGTAAAATTGATTTGATGGGCTATCGATTGGCTACGACCCGACTGCAATCAGTTGAATAGTACCAAAGTTATTACAAGATCGAAAAAAAAGAATGTTCTAAACCCTGAGGAACGACTTTGTTTACCGAGCGGGCGGGAAGCGCCCGCTAGGCCCTCTCATTTCCGTCATTTTGTCACAAAAACTCCGTGTCCTAAAAAATAGTATTTAAATTTTGGAAATGCTGCGACGTCGGGAGGCGTGCGCTGACGTACAAGCCTGTGTTCTCCCTTTGAAGCGCGTGTTTATGGCAACAGCCGAACACGAATTGCAGCGAATACGTCCGTAAGCAATTTGGCCTGTCCTTTTTAATTACCAGTAAGGCGCCGTAGTTGGCGATGAACGAGCGAGCGCGAAGGAAATGTATGGGGAATTTCAAATAGATCGGGCAAGTAGCTTCTGAGATACAAAAAAAAGTGCGCACGTACAGAGGCACCCAACTTTGACTTCGGGAAAGTGGGGGCTGAGAGGTCCCTAACCACACACCAAATTTGAACACAATCGGCTCAGCTGTTCCTGAGATACAGAATAGGGGTGTGGACGTGCGCACGTGCAGAGGCACCCACCCCTGACTTGTGGGAAACTGGCGGATGAGAGATCCCTAACCACACACCAAATTTGAACACAATCGGCTCAGCCGTTCCTGAGATATAGAATAGGGGTGTGCACGTGCGCACGTGCAGAGTCACCCACCCCTGAGTTGTGTGAAAGTGTCGATTGGGGGCTCCCTAACCACACACGAAATTTGCACATAATCTACCCAGCCGTAGGGGAGTTTTAGCGAGAAAATACTTTTCAACACCCCTCACGCGGCACGCGCCACGCGCAGTGGTAGTCACCCACATGAGTCGGCACTGGTCTCACAGGGTAGGTTGGCTGTGGCTGCTCAGCAAAGAAGTCTGCTTGTCAATCGGACGTGCGGTTGCAGAGATATGAGCCCAAAAGCGTCGCCACGAGCCGGGTCGGGCCGGGCCGGGCCGGGCCGGGCCGGGCCGGGCCGGGCCGGGCCGGGCCGGGCCGGGTCGGGTCGGGTCGGGTCGGGTCGGGTCGGGTCGGGTCGGGTCGGGTCGGGTCGGGTCGGGTCGGGCCGGGTCGGGCCGGGTCGGGTCGGGCCGGGCCGGGCCGGATCGGATCGGGTCGGGTCGGGCCGGGTCTGGCTGGGTCGGGCCGGGCCGCTCATAATCAGATTCTTATAGACCACGGAAGGATGAGCGAGCGCGAAGCGCTCGCTCGTAAAAAGCGAGATTCTGAAGTGCTCTTTCACATGTGAAAAGAATACTCAAGTAAGAATCGCGTGCGTTTAAACGCCCCCCCCCCCCCGGCACGGCGAAGGTTTATTCCATCCCTTTCAATGTGATCTTGCCTTCTATCCAAGTTAATATATTGTTCCAAACCCAAGACTCTGAGGGTCCGTTGAGTTTGCAACTGTAGTGTATGATGGAATTAATCCTATCTAGAAAAGTGACCGTTTGACAGATAGTCCTATTTTCTGTGGGATCCATTATAATTCCATCCAGCAGAGAATGTTTTGCACCTTTGCGAAGTGACCAGACATTAGGAGAATAATGAAAGACATAGTAACAAACCTTGGCGTACTCTTATGCCATGTCTTTGTCCGCCCCTATAGCTCAGTTGGGAGAGCGCTGGACCTCTGACCTCACCCGGTAGTGGCAGCTCGGGTTCGAGTAGCTTTGGCGCTCGCTATTTGCCCCTGACTGGGATGGCCTGCACCCGGTGGCAGCGGTCGCACTCAAGGTCAGGTGACTTCAGTGGGCGGGGCGGACCGTGTCCAGGTATGTCGGGCACGTAAAACTTTCGCTTCTAAATTCTGCTGGACGCCAGGAATTGCTTGATCGGGTGGTCGGGTCAGGGTCTGCGCAACAAGCTATGCTTAGCGCTGATCTCGGATCTGATCTCGGAAATCCATCCATTCAAAAACATTCGGACTAAATTTATCAAATACAAAAATAAAATATGTCAGTTATGCAACTCGAAGAAGGCTTCGTGGTGTTTTAAATTCTACCTAATATTTCACTAAAGCCCATGGAAGAAATACATTTGCTTTGCGATATCTGTAATTTTCAGCTTTGAACGATGTCATACTGTTTGCATATACCATTCAGGTGAGGGAGCCTTCCTTGATCTCCGTAGGTTATGCGTTCTGATCGTGACTATCAAAAGCTGTTATGATGTACTTAGAAGAATCCAGTTTGCGTTCGATATACCAAGCAGAAACACTTGTTCAGATGCTAGGCAATTTCCGCCGAAAAAGACAATCGAATATACGATGACATGCATATATTCGAAATATGAACTATACACCAATGGATCGTGCGATCGTGCGATCGTGCTGGTAGCGTTCACTGTGTCAGCATCATATCTGCCCGTGCTGGGTACCGCCCTGTCGGCTGCTCCCGCCGAGGGAGGCACTGTCGGCAGCGGCCGCCGTGCTGCGGCACCGGCGATCACACAACGCCGGTGCCGCGGCGACCGGCTGCCGCACTTGCCTCCCTGCTGACGGCTGGCTGGAGCGACCGACACTGGCGGCAGACAGACGGACAGACAGACAGACAGACAGCTGACTCGGTGACTAGCGACATGAACGCCGCCGTCTCTCAGCCGGAGGCTGCGGAGAGGGAGAGAGAGACGGACAGACTTAGGCGACCGGGTCGACCCGGTAGGCGGTGGCGTGTCCCGGGTTGAGGATGACCTCGGTCAACTCAGCCGGGTAACCGGCGCTGGCCGAGTAGGGGACGGCCGAGGCGGCCGGCAGGGCGGCGTATCCGTGACCGGCGTAGCCGTGACCGGCGTAGCCGTGACCGGCGTAGAAGGCCGGGGCGGCGTAGCCGTGGCCGGCGTAGACTGACGGCAGGCCGGTGTAGCCGTGGCCGGCGTAGGAGGCCGGCAGGCCGGTGTAGAAGCCGGGTGCGGCGATGGTGGCCAGGCTGCGCCGGCTGCGGTTCTTGGCCTCCTCGACGGCGGCCAGATGCTCGGCCGTGGCCGCCTTGACCTCGGGCGTGAAGTCGACCGACTCGGGCGCCACGCCCGTGTACACGGGCGCTACGTTGGTGTCGACCGGCGCCACGTTGGTGTCGACCGGCGCGACGGGCAGCGCGTTGCTCTCCACCTGGAAGCCGTTAACGCCGGCCGTGTAGCGCACCTCGATGGGCTTGCCCTCTGGCGAGATGTAGCTGTAGCCGCCACGGACGTTGCCGTTGGCGTCACGGACGGCGGCGTGCGACTGGTCGGCCTGCACGTGGCCGTACGACGCCTGGCCCAGCTCGTTCTGCGCGTGGTACGTGGTGGCGTAAGTGTAGGGCGCGGCGTAGCCGGCGTAGGCGGTCGGGTAGTTACCGGCGTAGGTGGTTGGGTTGTAGCCGGCGTAGGTGGTTGGGTTGTAGCCGGCGTAGGTGGTCGGGTTGTAGCCGCTGTACGCCGTCGGGTTGTAGCCGCTGTACGCCGTAGGGTGGAAGCCGCTGTACGCCGTAGGGTTGAAGCCGCTGTACGCGGTCGGGTAGAACTGGGCCGAAGCCACAGCCACGAGGGCAGAGAGAGCCACCTGGCGGCAAACAGAGACACGCTCAGAGATGACGTCACAGCTCGATCATTCGGCGTGAAATATGTCGTTATTGCCTAAGATATTGCCGGAGCAGAGAAACGGTACGACTAAGAAAGATCTTAAACAGAGTCTTAAAGTGGTAAGCAGTACGACTAAGAAAGCGTAAATATGGTGGTTCCTGGATGCATTGCGCTAAAGAAGAGGTTAACGACATTTACTTGAAGACCTTGAGTACATCACGCTGTACTTACTAGATGTGAACTCCAACACCAGCTGCCGGCGAGTGGCATTGGTGGGTGCTTACCAGAGCGTTCATGTCGCTAGCCGTCAGCGGTGTGTGTGTGATGCCGTGGTGGGAAGACGGCCGGCTTTTATAGGGCGGCCGGACCGGTCCTGCCCTGCCAAGGCCTCCTCTGCCGGCACCGCCCAGCCAGCGGCGTCACAGCCGGGTTGGACCGAACGGGGGTGACATGGCCAGGCATAACGGACGTTGGGGTAGCACCGTTGTCATATAGACCATATTGCCGATACTCAAAACTATATGTAGTTTTGTGATCTGGTGAATTTATAGTCTTTTCCTTTGGAATCATGCATTTGTATGCTTCGATAGAACTTTTACTGTGATAACAAATGATTTAAATTTTATTACATTGTTTGGGTATGATTTCCTGATTTTCTGATTTTCTTTTTGTTTGTTTGCCTGTTTGCTGATGATGTGGGAGTAACATATTATATTTCATCTGTATTCAATATTGCTATTCAAATTGTTTCCCGTCAGCTTTCATATTAGAATAAATATATGCTAGGGATAGTGGAAATCTCATCATATTTCATCTTTCGAGATGTACAGCACCGTTTTACAAACATAGTTTGCATTGCAAACAATGTTTAATATTAGCCGTTTTTACGAAGTATTATTGCGCTTAAAGGGAGTGTGCCTACTCACATCGCTTAGTTGGGGTTATTGACACTGGTCTATAGAACACAATTTTCTGAATTGAACCAATACTTCATTTCTCCAGACTCACCCTAGTTGCTGAGATATTCAAAGACTCCATGAATTTGCTTGGGAGCAAAAAGTTTTCGGGTAGACTCCAGAGGGCTTCCGCTACTAGAAGCACTGCAACTATCGATTAAACTGCTAGCATATTGTTAGCGCCGGCCAATAGCAATTCAACAAAACAGCTCGTGCACGCTGATAGCAGCAGCCGAACAGAAACTGGACGGCCATCATGTTTTTCGATGATGGCCATTTCGATGATGGCCGATGGCCATTTTTTTAAGAAGATATCAATTTAGAGCTACGAAACTTGCACATAATAAAGTTCACAGTAGCAAGAACGTGCTGTGCAAAACTCGTCTTTCTATCTTGCATGATGTGACCGTAATTGTATTGTCTTATGTGCGCCGTTTTACATAACATCACCATAGTGGCGATCGTTTTATAGATATCGAAACAAAAATAAACGAAAAACAATATAAGTGCAAATTCAACTAAAGGGGTCCAGATGTGAATTTCATCATATACAACAATCAAACCAACAGCTACTCACCGTATGAAAAATATTGTTGACATTCCAAAACAGTAGGCACACTCCCTTTAAAAGATTCTGAAAAGTTCTGAAATGTTTTTTTTTTAAATTGGTATACAAGTCTTAGTATATTATACATTCCCAGAAATGAATGACTGATTTAGGCGATATTATCACTATTCAATAGTTATGGAAACATGTATTGAGCTCATAACAAGTTTATGTTACAAAATTGGCCGTTTTTAAAGAAAAAATGGGTCCAGAGTCCATTCGTTCAGTTTAGCATACCGTCGTACTAGTTACTATATCTGGCAGCGTCATGGATCACAGGTGGATCTGCGCATGCGTAGTGATGTGCCAGCATCGATTCGCCGCCGCTTCCGACCCGCGTGCCGCACGCACATGGACAAAGCCAAGCCTCACAGCCCGGCCGCCGGATTGGGCTGCGCGGGCGAGTCTATTGCGTCCAATAGCGTCACATGCCACAGAATCATTCTGAATCATTCTGAATGTTTGAAAAGTTTCAGTTGGTAGAGATATCAATCAATACTTATACTAATTACCACCAAACCGCAGTTTTGTCAACATATTATATTCCTACGAACATATTACAAAATTATGAGGGACATTTCTAGCCAAAAAATCGCATGTTAAAGTTGTGTAGTTAAGGAATGGATAGTCGAAAGTTTGGAAAACATTTTAAAAAGTTTTTTTGAAATCGCAAAATAATCCTTCGTGAAAACGGCTATTGAATATATTTGAATTAAGTTGGGCTGTTTGAATGTGTTTGAATGTGAATACGTTTGAATGAAATTCGGTTGAGCTGCATTGTTTTTGCAATCCGTTATCATTCTCATGGTATTACACGTTGGACCCATTCGTCGCCGCCTCGGTTTTGTCCCCTGCAATGGACCGTAAGATAAATGGCGTCCTGGTGATATCCATATTCTGTATCGGGCCGGGATTCTCGCCTACATCGCTTTGCTCGACCGGGAATATCACCTGCGTCGCTATGCTTGGCCGGGATTATAACCTGCATTGCTTCACCTACGGCAGTGCCTCTGGTGGCATCAGCGGTCCAAGGAACGTTGACGGTATACACTACGCGCACATAAACTGGCAGTGGTGTTATGACTGCGCTGAACGACCCATGCTAGCTGGAGGGACTTCAATGCTGCATTCGGTGTAACTCCAATGCTACCTACACTGGCGACATGAATGTCGCATAAGGCTATATCAGATCATTGATGAGGGCGGTGTTCCTCTAATCGCTTAGGCTTGCGAAAAGCTGTCGAATTTTATTTGAATTCGTATTCAGAATATCGTTTGATATGGAATAGACGTGATGGAGTCAGCTTTTAGACGTGCTTTAAAGGGAAATATGACCTTTTGATCTATTTTTCTGCATTATCTTATGCAAGATGTATGGTATTAAATTGATTGTCTCAATTTAAAAATGAAATCACAACTTTGTATATTTTATAAAAAAAAAATTGGGAAATTTAAAAATAAAAATAAATTACATATAACTTTTTTCGGAGTTCATGATCGGTGTTTTCCCTTCACTATTGGGAGCGCGACATATCAGGCGCTTTTGTTTCAATCTGTTCAACGTTGAATACCGTTCGTTGAATTACCACTCAACAAATCGCATAGACTAAATACGTCGTCATAGGGGCCAAGTTAATCCGCCGAATGTATCACGGTTTTCTGAAATGTGTATTGATTGATTATGGGAAAACTGTTCAGATGAATGTGTCATGTGTACATTGTAATGTATTGAATACCTGTATGTTGAAAATTCATAGGGATGTCATCCATTTTTTTTAATGAGTCGAGAGCACTAAATAGGTCGCCGTCCGGGGCCAAACTAAACTGCCGATTGCAATGCACTTTTGTCAAATGCTTGTTGATTGTTCATACAAGTTTGGTACATATTCGCAAAAGATAGAGTTCAGGAAACATGTTACATACATTCATGATAAATAACAATGCGTAGGCGCCGGCTATCTTTAGCTCGGACAGTGAATTCGTTGCGAAGTACTTGTGAGTACCACTACCGACCGTTATAAGCGTGGAACGTTTATCAACTTTAACTTGAAATAACTTCGGCTTGTGACATTTTTATGCAAAATGTGATTGGATTTACTTACTAGTAAGGCATTCATGGCGTGAAGCAGACGGAGCGAGTTATTGCATTTGTGTCCGGCAGCTGATAAACATTGTTGTCATGCTGCAATAGTTAAAGGATTACTTACCTGGACCTTTCTGCGGCTCTCGGTGAACAACACAGTTACGACCCTTGACATAAGTATATTTTGTTCTGATTCTTCATTCTCACAAAATCGTTGCGGAGATGAATTCGAAGTCAACGCACTTGCTTATCCCAGCCGGTATTTATTTGTTTCTGATTCTCACAAGATCGTTGCGAAGATGAATTCGAAGTCAACGCACGTGCTTATCCTAGCCGGCATTTATTTTTGTTTATTAATAAATGGTGATAGTTTCTTTAGTTATGTGAATTATTCTCACGTAGCCTATACTATGTGTTAATTTACGACAAAATTATCAGTTTATACCTTTGCATAATCAGTGCAGTGAAACGGGAGTTATCCCTGAAACACATACGAGCAATCATTCATTCATTCAAGCAAGCATGAAGACGGATTTCGGCCCATCTGTAAGACTACGTTCGTTCGAACGCTTCGCGTTCTCATTCACTCCGTCTAAATAAGTTGAA
Organism: Chirona hameri; assembly: GCA_036785665.1. NCBI lineage: Eukaryota > Metazoa > Arthropoda > Thecostraca > Balanomorpha > Balanidae > Chirona > Chirona hameri. Next base: position 63,180 of record JAXIVJ010003225.1, on the reverse strand, counting down.
TGCTTCTTCCCATTTCAATTGCTAACTCCATGTATGTAGAAAAGGGTAATTGTTTCCCCTTAAGAATTTTTGTCAAAGCATATGTTATTGATAGTTTTATTTTGGAGTACTTGACTCAGTTATTTTATGTGTTATATAATATCAAGTAAGCTATGGTGTGACCCCGGGTGACCCCTTTCCACCACTTCCTGTTCGGGTTCAGTCCAATCAGTGCCATCGATAAAGAAGTTCAGTATGCTCCGGAAATATTGCTGCATTACCAAAGGCCCGAGGGGAGTTTTTGCTTTATTCGTGGCTCGCCAGTCAGCGAGTATGATGTGAAAAACTGGTACGTCTCACCGCTGTGCCAGCTGTATCCAGGCAGAAGAAGAATAGATAGAAGCAACTGATTGTGGAACAATGGCGCCGCTGAAAAACTAGTCGCGTCTGCTATGCGGCCTGTCCAGCGCTGTCTGCTCTGTCGTCCAGGTCGTCCAGCGCTGTCTGCTCTGACCCTGCCTCGGACCCTGGCAAAGTGAACATCCTGTCCTGTTTCGACCGAACCCCGCGGCTGGCCGGTCACTGCAACATTCAGTGGTGTGTGCACTGGAGCCGTCGGTCTTGAGTTAACAAAATATGTCATGGAGCCTTAGAAGCAGTTATTGGCATGGATGCTACACATCAAACGAATGAGTCGAAGAGGGCTGTTTGTTTTCCCAACGCAGACGCCGGCGCGGCTGAGGCCGGTGCGCTGTTATCCATGATGGTGTCGTGCCTGGTCGGGCGTCTCCGGTGGCTGTGGTGACTGCCGCTCCGGTGCGGCCGAGCCGTTGGTCGGCAGACGGAACAGTGGCAGACGCTGACTGGCGCCGCCGATCCCGCCCTGCCCCCCGGCAGCGAGGCTGACCTTGACAATGGCAGCTGGCGGGGCTTCCACACCACACCCCACCGCCGCTGCTGCCCGCTCCCGGTGAGGTGGACCGACGAGCGGACCAGCGGTCTCGTGGGTGCTTCTGGTCACGCTCCATCCCCCTCACCCCTCCCATCCGATCCTGTGGGACCGGGCAGGACCGGACAGCCTGATGCCTGCTATCGCGACACAGCCGCACGCAGCCGCGACGGCCCTGCGCGTGCACGAGTTTCGATAGTGGCGGAAGCCGCACGCGAACATCGAGTTACTGTTCGCGGGGTTGGAAAGGCCTCCGCTGTGTGTACTGATGCCAAGAAAGATAATTCGTCGTTAGGTGTTGTATCGTAGTGAAAATGTCGGGTTTGCTATGAGGACATATTTTTCAACTTACGTTATTACGGCAATTGTCACGTCATTATAGCAGAATCAGTCAGAAAATGCGCGTCTAGCAAACTATTTTTTGCGACATTTAAAGGTGTGGCTATCAGTTGCTCAGCGGTGTATTAGGCGGGTTTGCTCTAGTACTTCCTTGCAGAGCAAACCGCTCTACTGACCCAAATAGATGACCTCTCAGATGCCGAACCGTCCCATGACCCGAATATTGTTTTTGCTGAGACATTACAAGGTAACAAACAATCCCCTCTACTTTCTAAACATTCGTTGATATAAATGATATAGTTTTTTGAGTGTTTAAAGAGAAATTAAATTGACCTTTTCCCACAAAATGTAAATTGCTCACATTTTGCAAATAAACATTCCTACCGGAAGATATTTCAAGTTAAAGAACTGATAAGCGTTCCACACTTTTAACGACCGGTACTCTCAAGTACTTGGCAATTAATTTCGGTCCCCACCAAAATCAAGTATTGTTTTTTAACGAAATGGTAAGAAAATATGTCTTGCACTCTGTCTGTTATGATTATGTGCCTAATATCCTTAACGGGGGCGGATCCATGGGGGGCCAAGGGGCCATGCCCCCCCCCCCCCAAAGGTCCTGAAACTATTATTTACACACACACACACACACACACACACACACACACACACACACACACACACACACACACACACACACACACACACACACACACACACACACACACACACACACACACACACACACACACACACACACACACACACACACACACACACACACACACACACACACACACACACACACACACACACACACACACACACACACACACACACACACACACACACACACACACACACACACACACACACACACACACACACACACACACACACACACACACACACACACACACACACACACACACACACACACACACACACACACACACACACACACACACACACACACACACACACACACACACACACACACACACACACACACACACACACACACACACACACACACACACACACACACACACACACACACACACACACACACACACACACACACCGCACACCGCACACCGCACACCGCACACCGCACACCGCACACCGCGCACCGCGCACCGCGCACCGCGCACCGCGCACCGCGCACCGCGCACCGCGCACGCACGCACGCACGCACGCACGCACGCACGCACGCACGCACGCACGCACGCACGCACGCACGCACGCACGCACGCACGCACACACACACACACACACACACACACACACACACACACACACACACACACACACACACACACACACACACACACACACACACACACAAAATAAAACGTTCGGACTTACAGTTGTAAAAATTGCCTTTGCAGCAGTCAAAATCCAGCTATCCACAGTGAAAAATTGGAAAATTCCGCGCCGCTTCGCGGCATGACAAACATTACAATTGCTTATACAAATTTGGAATATGTGAAAATGAATTAATAAAGTGTCGGCAGAGGCTCTCCTTGGCAGGACCTAATTGCTAGCCCCAGGGCCCACTCCCTTCATACAATATTAACTTTAAAGCGGGCTACATGTTTAGCTAGTCTGCTGAGTTCCGAAAAAGGCGACGCGAACGCAAAGACGCGGACATCAGCACCCGGAAGCTGCTCCAGCGGTGCCCAACTTGCTGGACCGAAGAGCTAATAGTGGGACCAGGCCAGGACCATCTCCCCAAGCCATCTCGCCCCAGGCTCCTCCAGATCCACAGGAACCATTTATGCGCGGAAAAGTCGTTCTGCCTCTTGCTGCTTTCAAACCATTTGCACTGTTGCCAGTTGTTTGTTACAGTTCGGTACATATGTATACAGTTAGTATTGTGATATGTACTATTGAGCGCTGACTGCCACCGGTCATCGTGATTTACTATCCGATGAATATGTATATAAAAAACTACCGTAATTTCAATATTTCTCATCATACCGAGATGTGCAACCAGGAAAAAGGGTTACACCTTTTTCGTGATTGGCTTGGCTCCAATCACGGTCTGGTTCCAATATCAAAATTTCGTTTTCCACGACCCAAATTGCAAATTTGCACGCCGCTTCGCGGAGTCACATCGGTAGCCATCATCATAACGAAGCCATCGTCATCGTCTTCAGTTCGTTGTAACGGCGAATTGAATGAATAGCATTTTTAGCTTCTTATCCTCTAAAAGGCCCACTCCACTGCCTATATTTCTGGGTTTTATCAGGCAACCCCGTAAAAATGTGGTGCCGGCGGCCGCTTGGCGGCGCTAAATAACAAGTACCTACTATAACATGAACATCCACATAAAAAAAAAACGCTGCAAAGGCTTAAATAAACGCATAAAAAGAGGGGTACATTTTGTTCGTCATTTCAGCCCACCCCCCACTCAAAAATTTCGGCGACGCCGCTGCCATCCAAAGTTGTAAGAATAAAAGTCTTAAAATGAGCCGTTTTAAGACTTTTATAAGACTTATACTTAAAGGGAATGTTTCACCTTTGTATTAGTTTTAAACTGAGATAGCCATTATCTTGGGCCGGTAGCAATTTCATTTACCATTTGCAAAATGACTCCAGGCTGGTGCAGCCGCTGATTGGCTGACAGCCACTTTTTCAGCCAATCCCACTTTGTCAGTCAATCAGCGGCGGTCTATAGCTCAATAATGGTGTCATTCGCCCAAATCTAAAAACTTAATTTGTATAAAGTTAAGTGACTTTTTGAGTGAAAAAAATATCACCATCGTTTTGAGCAGCACTTACTTCATATTTTCTACTACAACCAGCGTATATTTGACAACTTTCAGAAAGGTGAAACATTCCCTTAAAACGTTTATACTAAGACTTGTATACCAAAACTTTTTAAAGCTTTTCAGAAACTTTTCAGATTTTTTCTTCAGCGTAATAATCCTTCGTGAAAACGGCTATTGGTTCATTTATTTTCAACATTAGGAGTTGTGTATAGTTTTGTCTGGCTGAACATAATACAATGCTTTAGCTATCGATACAAAGAACCACTGTCTCCAAAACAATCAACAAACAATCGAAAAAGTGGGAATGAAATCGGAAGTTCATTTATGCACCCAACGGCGACCTATTTAGTGTCGGCGATTTGCTTCAGGGACGTTGTCATAGTGCTTTAAAATGAAAGAAAACGCCAGATATGTCACGTCAGATATAGAGAAGGATCACACCGTTCGTCACCACATATAAGTACACATATTTCAATTTCCGAAATTTTAATTATTGAAATAGAAGAAGTTGTTATTTATTTTTTGTTAAATTCAGACGCGATCAATTTGATATCAAACGCGATCAAACATATATCATAAGATAATGCAGAAAAATATATAAAAAGGTCAATATTTCCTTTTAACGCCGACATTAACGTAATTGTACTTTGTATCAGTGCATTCAATGTAGTATTACTTTGCGAAAAGTTGGGTATATTATAGCCCAGACGTGAGACGACATGAATGAGGTATCTGGAGAGTATAAACAGGTGACGAAATATTTAATTTCCCAATTCGATTTTTCAGTTATGTTTTAATAGGCGTTATTATTCGAACGCAGGTTATACTGCATTAACTTTTCAAATATGCTGTACATTGGAGAAGACAAAATGTAGTAATTTGTAATATTCTGCACTGCGATGTAACCTCGGCTGGTCTCCCTCTGTAGTATGTAGTGTATCATACCAGGGAAGCGCAATAGGGGAACAAAGCAGGCAGTTGGCAGGCAAAGCAGGCAGTATACAGTGGGCAGAGGTCGGTGCCCGGGGTGAGACTTGTGACGTCGTTCGGCGGGGAGCAGGGGGTGCAGGTACGGCCTGAGGAAGAGCAAGAGGCAGGGCTGCCCATTGGGCCGGGGAAGGCAGTGGCCAGTGCAGATTCAGGCTTCTGACAGTGATGGGCGAGGAGCAGGGGTGCACAATTGGCCGCAGGCGGAGGCGGGATACTGGGGTGCAGTTACAGCCCGGCGGCGGGAGGCGGCGGCCGGGCGAGGTCGGCGGAGCTGAGGTGCGGCCTTGGCTCGGCGTCCCTGCTCCTCCCACGGTACATCGGACGGTATGGTCGGCACGGGGCGGGGCGGCGTGGTCGGCACGGGGCGGCGGCAGGCGGGGCGGTGTGGGTCGGCACGGGGCGGGCGGGGCGGCGTGGTCGGCACGGGGCGGCGGCGGGCGGGGCGGGGCGGCACGGGGCGGCGTGATCGGGGCGGGGCGGCGTGGTCGGCACGGGGCGGCGGCAGGCGGGCGGTGTGGTCGGCGCGGGGCGGCGGCGGGCGGGGCGGTGTGGTCGGCACGGGGCGGGGCGGTGTGGTCGGCACGGGGCGGCGGCGGGCGGGGCGGGGCGGCACGGGGCGGCGTGATCGTTGCGGGGCGTTGTGGTCGGCACGGGGCGGCGGCGGGCGCGGCGCGCCGCTGACAGTGTCCGGTGACCTGCCGTCTGACTGACTAAAGACTGGTGTCGGCTCCGGAAGGCTCGGGGTCTGTACCATCCGCCGAGGCCGTCCTGCTGGTGTGTCCTCTGCCCAGCGGAGCTGCGTTGGCACAGAGCTGTTCCGCCGGGCAGACAGACAGGTCCGAGGGTAGCGGTTCCGGGCCGAAGGCTCACGAACTCACGATCCAATGCGGAAACGGAACACGGCTCCGACTTTTGATGCGCAGTCTGATTGGCTGTTGGTGTTTGAGTTGCCGAGTACTGATGAAATGGAAGGCTGTTCACGCGGCGATGCATTCACAATGAAACACTTCTTCTGGCACCGTCTTCTTTTCTAGGCTTACAGAAATGTAGCTGCAGGGCTTGTCTTGAAGGTGAAGTGTTGATTTTTTTTTTAGAAGAAAGGCAAATAAGCCAACTGAGCTAAATTATCATCTGCGCTCCATGTGTGATGCGACGGGTTTCCTTTTGACTTCCTGGCTGATCATTATTGTGTTAGTTTGAGGCTGTTTTTGCGACTACACATGGTTTCGCTCTCGACAGCTGCGATCGCCCTGTCCTGTGTGTTCGCTCCTACTGTTTCCCTCTTCTTACGAGATGGAGAGAGGGGTGGGGAGAGGAGAGGAGAGGCGCTGATCAGGGGCCTGACCACGCCGGGGGCGGCGGGCGTGGTGCCCGGCCGGCCGGCCACCACTCCCGGACCTGGCATCTGGGCGGGGACGGTGCGAGGGGGGGGGGGGCGGCTCCAGCACGTGACGAGACGGGCCGGTTCATCTCCGGTGCCGGGACGCCGCCCTTCGGAGATCCGGAACAACAGCAGGACATGGCAGGAGCGCTGCAGACCGGGCCTGAAGACGGCAGCTCTGACCAGTCCTCTGGGTCTGAAGACGGCAGTTCTGACGGGTCAGCTCTTCCCTTCCCTGGCATTAGTCGCCCGGACCTGGTGGCGACAGCTCTGACCGGTCATTAATTCCTTTCCTGACACCGGTCAGTGCTAGGGGTACCATTGAGGGCATTTTATATTTGATTTCGAATTTCCTTGAGCGTGTATCGATGGTTTTGCTAATGACGTTCGATTTCAAAGTTTCCCAGCGAGCGCAGGACTCACTGAAGCGAGACGTCCGCGCTCTGGTCACGGTGATGGGGTGCCGGGACGCTCTGTGTTCACTGGCGGATCCAGGAGGGGGGGGGGACATCAAGGGAAAATCCCCCCCCAGGAATCTGGGGGCGGGGGTCATTCAATACAAGTATCACCCCCCCCCCCCCCCCCCCCGCGTGTTCCCTGCACTGAACGTGAAAAAAACAAAACAATAATCTTAGGAGAAAACTGGGGAAGTTAACAATTTTGCGGGGAAAGTTAACAATTTATCGCAAACATTGTCTTTGCAGCGGTAAAAATCAAGCTAGCCACAGTAAAAAACTGGTAAATTTCGCACCGCTTCGTGGCATGACACAAGTTCCGCAATTGCTTATGCAAATTTAGAAAATGGGGAAAATGAATTGCATTAAGTGTCTGTCAGAGGCTCTCCTTGGCGGTAATTGCTGGCCCCAGCTTATTATTAACTTTCTTTCTTTAATATATATATATATATATATATATATATATATATATATATATATATATATATATATATATATATATATATATATATATATATATATATATATATATATATATATATATATATATATATATATATATATATATATATATATATATATATATATATATATATATATATATATATATATATATATATATATATATATATATATATATATATATATATATATATATATATATATATATATATATATATATATATATATATATATATATATATATATATATATATATATATATATATATATATATATATATATATATATATATATATATATATATATATATATATATATATATATATATATATATATATATATATATATATATATATATATATATATATATATATATATATATATATATATATATATATATATATATATATATATATATATATATATATATATATATATATATATATATATATATATATATATATATATATATATATATATATATATATATATATATATATATATATATATATATATATATATATATATATTTAATATATTAACTTTCAAGTGGGCTACATGTTTAGCTAGCTAGCCTGCCGAGTTCCGAAAAAGGCGACGCGAACGCAAGGACGCGGACATCGGCACCCGGAAGCTGCTCCAGTGGTTCCCAACTTGCTGGACCGAAGAGCTAATAGTGGGGACCAGGCCAGGATCATCTCCCCAAGCCATCTTCCACCAAGCTCCTCCAGATCCACAGGGACCATTTATGCGCAGAAAAGTCGTTCTGCCTCTTGCTGTTTTCATTCCATTTGCACTGTTACCAGTTGTTTGTTACAGTTCGGTACATATGTATACCGTTATTATTATCATATGTACTATTGAGCGCTGACTGCCACCGGTCATCGTGATTTACTATCCGAGGCTAATGCATATGAAAAACTATCTTCATTTCAATATTTTTCATCATACCGAGATGTGTAACCAGGAGAAAGGGTTACCTGAGGCTTGGCTCCAATCACGGTCTGGTTCCAACATGAAAATTTCGTTTTCCACGACCTAAAATTAACATTTTCGCGCCGCTTCGCGGCGTCACATCGGTGGTCATCGTCATAACGAAGCCATCGTCATCGTCTTCGGTTCGTCGTAACGCTGAATTGAATAAATAACATTTTTAGCTTCTTATCTTCTACAAGGCCCACCGCCTATATTTCTGGGTTTTATCAGACAAACCCGTAAAAATTTAGCGCCCTTGGCGGCGCTAAATAACAATAACCTACTATAACACTAAAATCCACGTTAAAAATGCTGCGAAGGCTTCAAATTCACGCAACAAAATGAGGGTACATTTTTTTGCCATTTCATCCGACCCCCACTAAAAAATTATGCGGCAACGCCCCTGCGAGTTGGTATGAGATAAACGTTATTATTACTTATATGTGTATATGAATATCGCGTTTGTGTTTTTCTCCGAGAAAAAAAAATAAAAAAACGAATTTCCTAAGCTCGAATACCAAAATAAGGTGACCGGCCCAAATCCGCGGCGAAAAAAATGGGGTAACCCTCCACCCACCTCCACCCCCACCCCCACCCCACGGAGAGAGGCTGGATCCTCTTTGTGTTTGTTTGGTACACCGTGAAGGCTGGAGCGGTGCCCGCCCTGGGGCCAGGACACCGCGGCGGCCTTGTTTATCGGATTCCAGTGGACGGAAACAGCGTGCGAACTGGAGAGAGACACTAACTAACTGATGTGGTGATGGGCGGAGAGAGACACTAACTAACTGATGTGGTGAGGGGGGAGAGAGACACTAACTAACTGATGTGGTGATGGGCGGAGAGAGACACTAACTAACTGATGTGGTGATGGGCGGAGAGAGACACTAACTAACTGATGTGGTGAGGGGGGAGAGAGACACTAACTAACTAACTGATGTGATGATGGGCGGAGAGAGACACTAACTAACTGATGTGGTGATGGGCGGAGAGAGACACTAACTAACTGATGTGGTGATGGGCGGAGAGAGACACTAACTAACTGATGTGGTGATGGGCGGAGAGAGACACTAACTAACTGATGTGGTGATGGGCGGAGAGAGACACTAACTAACTAACTAACTGATGTGGTGATGGGCGGAGAGAGACACTAACTAACTAACTGATGTGGTGATGGGCGGAGAGAGACACTAACTAACTGATGTGGTGATGGGCGGAGAGAGACACTAACTAACTGATGTGGTGATGGGCGGAGAGAGACACTAACTAACTAACTAACTGATGTGGTGATGGGCGGAGAGAGACACTAACTAACTAACTGATGTGGTGATGGGCGGAGAGAGACACTAACTAACTGATGTGGTGATGGGCGGAGAGAGACACTAACTAACTGATGTGGTGATGGGCGGAGAGAGACACTAACTAACTGATGTGGTGATGGGCGGAGAGAGACACTAACTAACTGATGTGGTGATGGGCGGAGAGAGACACTAACTTACTAACTAACTGATGTGGTGATGGGCGGAGAGAGACACTAACTAACTAACTGATGTGGTGATGGGCGGAGAGAGACACTAACTAACTGATGTGGTGATGGGCGGAGAGAGACACTAACTAACTGATGTGGTGATGGGCGGAGGGAGACACTAACTAACTGATGTGGTGATGGGCGGAGAGAGACACTAACTAACTAACTAACTGATGTGGTGATGGGCGGAGAGAGACACTAACTAACTAACTGATGTGGTGATGGGCGGAGAGAGACACTAACTAACTGATGTGGTGATGGGCGGAGAGAGACACTAACTAACTGATGTGGTGATGGGCGGAGAGAGACACTAACTAACTGATGTGATGATGGGCGGAGAGAGACACTAACTAACTGATGTGATGATGGGCGGAGAGAGACACTAACTAACTAACTAACTGATGTGGTGATGGGCGGAGAGAGACACTAACTAACTGATGTGGTGATGGGCGGAGAGAGACACGTGGTGATGGGCGGAGAGAGACACTAACTAACTGATGTGGTGATGGGCGGAGAGAGACACTAACTAACTGATGTGGTGATGGGCGGAGAGAGACACCAACTAACTGATGTGGTGATGGGCGGAGAGAGACACTAACTAACTAACTAACTGATGTGATGATGGGCGGAGAGAGACACTAACTAACTAACTAACTGATGTGGTGATGGGCGGAGAGAGACACTAACTAACTAACTAACTGATGTGATGATGGGCGGAGAGAGACACTAACTAACTAACTAACTGATGTGATGATGGGCGGAGAGAGACACTAACTAACTGATGTGGTGATGGGCGGAGAGAGACACTAACTAACTGATGTGGTGATGGGCGGAGAGAGACACTAACTAACTAACTAACTGATGTGATGATGGGCGGAGAGAGACACTAACTAACTAACTGATGTGGTGATGGGCGGAGAGAGACACTAACTAACTAACTAACTGATGTGATGATGGGCGGAGAGAGACACTAACTAACTAACTAACTGATGTGATGATGGGCGGAGAGAGACACTAACTAACTAACTAACTGATGTGATGATGGGCGGAGAGAGACACTAACTAACTGATGTGGTGATGGGCGGAGAGAGACACTAACTAACTGATGTGGTGATGGGCGGAGAGAGACACTAACTAACTGATGTGGTGATGGGCGGAGAGAGACACTAACTAACTGATGTGGTGATGGGCGGAGAGGTTTGTGGCGAACTGGAGAGAGACACTAACTAACTAACTAACTGATGTGGTGATGGGCGGAGAGGTTTGTGGCGTTAATGTCGGCAATGTGGCGTTAATGTCGTCAGCCACTGTAATGGAATGCTGCAGTTGTGATTTTGTGATTTGGCGTGCAGTTTAACATTCCTTTCCTTCAGATGTTTGGTGTCAAAGCCACGCTGTTACTGCCACTGGCACCCTGAGCTGTGAACGACTGTTCACTTGAAAATATCCAGTATGTGTCTTTAAGCCTAAGTTCGCTTTGGAAGAAAACGGATAACCTCAATGTTAGCACATACTCGAATCCAAAAACAGGTCCAAATCCCAAAATCACGAGCGAATTTTGTTGCTGTTAGCCAGAGATTCCGCTACGATTGGCATGCAGCTATGACACATGGTGTCAAGCCCTCTTCTCCGTTGCCTTCGCTCGCGGTGACGGTCGACGGACCGATGCCCACGAGTGGCTATACTGTCTGGCCGGCACGGAGGGCTCTGACCGGGACGCAGGGCGGGTCCCAGAGCTGTCCTTGACGGCGCCTCCGACCGGAACGGACGCCCGCGGAAGGTTCCGTGATGATGTTCATTTCCAGCGCCCAACTCCCGACTCCGAACCCATTATGTCGGTCGTGATGTGACGTCATGTTTGGCGATGTCACCTTATATATTTTTACACCTTATACACCTTACCTATTATATTATACACGTAATTAAATGCATATTTGGAAGGTGGCTCCTTGAGAGTCTTATCATTCTGGTGTAATATTAAAGTTCTTTGTGGAATTTCCGGTGTTCACCCATTCCTTAGCGCAATCATTGTATTTGCCAAATTGCGGGTCTTCCTCCGTTCATGCTTTTTTAGGTGGTATAATTGTTTGTAAAAAATTACCACGCTCTCCAATATAGCTTTGTGGACGAGCGTGACCAAATTCATAGTTTGTAGCCGAGACGAAGTCGAGGCCTCAAACTGTGAATTTTGGAGCGCGAGTCCACAAAGCGATTTAGTGTGCAGCTGCAGCACGCGATAGATAAAAATAAAGTCTGGCAATTTGCATTCAAGTCTGGCTTAGTCACGTGATCTATAATCCAAAAACTGCAGGTCACGTGCCTACAGTCCGCAAACTCTCCAATTTATGGACTCCCGCCTGCGTATTTTAGTTTCCCGCTATGTAATTGCCACCAGCTAGTGCTTAGGGAGACATAAGTCAGTCAACAATATAGATATTGCTTTGAAATTCAGTTTAGGCATCATCCATACTTGGTTCTCCAATATATCTTCCGGTTTTTGAATATGTTACTCTGACGGTGAGCTGGTGGGGCTCAGCAGGGTACAGCAGGGTCAGGCTCTGACCTCCCCTCCCCTGTCCTCTGTACAGACTCTGACGGTGAGCTGGAGGGTCGCAGCAGGGTCGCAGCAGGGTCATACTCTGACCTCCCCTCCCCTGTCCTCTGTACAGACTCTGACGGTGACCTGGAGGGTCGCAGCAGGGTACAGTAGGGTCAGACTCTGACCTCCCCTCCCCTGTCCTCTGTACAGACTGTGACGGTGACCTGGAGGGCCGCAGCAGGGTACAGCAGGGTCAGACTCTGACCTCCCCTCCCCTGTCCTCTGTACAGACTCTGACGGTGACCTGGAGGGTCGCAGCAGGGTACAGCAGGGTCAGACTCTGACCTCCCCTCCCCTGTCCTCTGTGCAGACTCTGATGGTGACCTGGAGGGCCGCAGCAGGGTACAGCAGGGTCAGACTCTGACCTCCCCCTCCCCTGTCCTCTGTACAGACTCTGACGGTGACCTGGAGGGTCGCAGCAGGGTCAGACTCTGACCTCCCCTCTCCTGTCCTCTGTACAGACTCTGATGGTGACCTGGAGGGTCGCAGCAGGGTACAGCTGGGTCAGACTCTGACCTCCCCTCCCCTGTCCTCTGTACAGACTCTGATGGTGACCTGGAGGGTCGCAGCAGGGTACAGCTGGGTCAGACTCTGACCTCCCCTCCCCTGTCCTCTGTACAGACTCTGATGGTGACCTGGAGGGTCGCAGCAGGGTACAGCTGGGTCAGACTCTGACCTCTCCTCCCCTGTCCTCTGTACAGACTCTGACGGTGACCTGGAGGGTCGCAGCAGGGTCGCAGCAGGGTCAGACTCTGACCTCCCCTCCCCTTTCCTCTGTACAGACTCTGATGGTGACCCGGAGGGTCGCAGCAGGGTCAGATTCTGACCTCCCCTCCCCTGTCCCCTTTACAGACTCTGATGGTGACCTGGAGGGTCGCAGCAGGGTACGGCTGGGTCAGACGGAGAACCAGACGATGGAGATCTGCCAGCTGCTGCTCTCGCTGATCCACGCCTGGGGAGTGGACGCCGAGATCGACCGGCTCTGCGAGACCAAGCTGGGCATGCTGCGGCCTAAGCACCCCGTCTGCTACGGCCTCATCAGCAAACACGGTGAGAGTCTGACGGCCTCATCAGCAAACACGGTGGGACTCTGACGGCCTCATCAGCAAACACGGTGAGACTCTGACGGCCTCATCAGCAAACACGGTGAGACTCTGACGGCCTCATCAGCAAACACGGTGAGACTCTGACGGCCTCATCAGCAAACACGGTGAGACTCTGACGGCCTCATCAGCAAACACGGTGAGACTCTGACGGCCTCATCAGCAAACACGGTGAGAGTCGTATCACTCAGTTATGACCTAAAATGATACGACCGTATCATGTTAACACTAGTTTCATCAGGTGATGAAACCAGTGATAAATGTCACAGTTATTGATAATAACTACGATTCCAGCGATCGTGAAATACTAATGTGCTGCTTAATGCATGTTAACGCAGACACCAGTTATGTCGCGCACCGTCGGCTCTACTCGCCATTTATGGTGAGCGCTATTGCTACTGGACGCCTGGCTGCTGTTCGCCGTGCTCCCCGCACCACCGTGCCGTATGTTCTATGTAACCACCGCGTGCCCGTCTCCCGTGCCGTGTGTAACCCCCGCGTGCCCGTCTCCCGTCCCGTGTGTAACCACCGCGTGCCCGTCTCCCGTGCCGTGTGTAACCACCGCGTGCCCGTCTCCCATGCCGTGTGTAACCACCGCGTGCCCGTCTCCCGTGCCGTGTGTAACCACCGCGTGCCCGTCTCCCGTGCCGTGTGTAACCACCGCGTGCCCGTCTCCCGTGCCGTGTGTAACCACCGCGTGCCCGTCTCCCGTGCCGTGTGTAACCCCCGCGTGCCCGTCTCCCGTGCCGTGTGTAACCCCCGCGTGCCCGTCTCCCGTGTCGTGTGTAACCACCGCGTGCCAGTCTCCCATGCCGTGGGTAACCCCTGTGTGCCCGTCTCCCATGCCGTGTGTAACCCCCGCGTGCCCGTCTCCCGTGCCGTGTGTAACCACCGCGTGCCCGTCTCCCATGCAGTGTGTAACCCCCGCGTGCCCCGTCTCCCGTGCTGCAGGGTTCCTGTTGCTGTCCGCACTACCCTGCCGTGTGTAACCCCCGCGTGCCCGTCTCCCGTGCCGTGTGTAACCTCCGCGTGCCCGTCTCCCGTGCCGTGTGTAACCCCCGCGTGCCCCGTCTCCCGTGCTGCAGGGTTCCTGTTGCTGTCCGCACTACCCTGCCGTGTGTAACCCCCGCGTCCCGTCTCCCGTGTCGTGTGTAACCCCCGCGTGCCCGTCTCCCGTGCCGTGTGTAACCCCCGCGTGCCCGTCTCCCGTGCCGTGTGTAACCCCCGCGTGCCTGTCTCCCATGCCGTGTGTAACCACCGCGTGCCCGTCTCCCATGCCGTGTGTAACCACCGCATGCCCGTCTCCCGTGCCGTGTGTAACCACCGCGTGCCCGTCTCCCGTGCCGTGTGTAACCCCCGCGTGCCCGTCTCCCGTGCCGTGTGTAACCCCCGCGTGCCCGTCTCCCGTGTCGTGTGTAACCACCGCGTGCCAGTCTCCCATGCCGTGGGTAACCCCTGCGTGCCCGTCTCCCGTGCCGTGTGTAACCCCCACGTGCCCGTCTCCCGTGCTACAGGGTTCGTGTCGCTGCTGCTGCCTACGTTCCTGGGCGGGCCCGGCTCGGCAGCCATGTCGGCGCCGCTGGCCGAGCGGACCGTCACCTTCACACGGCGGACCCACTGGGAGCTCAGCTGCGCGCTCACCTCCAACCACCTACTGGCCGTCATCGCGCTAGCCGACACGCTCATGTCGATGAACAACACCAGCTTCATGCCCGAGACGGAGCGACGCAAACGGCTACAGAAGTGAGCACGGGTGGGAGCCGGCTGGCAGGCAAGAGTGCAGTCTGGCATGCTTGATGTAGTTGTGGATGTAGCTTTTATGAACGCCGTTTGTATATCAGTCATGACTTAAGGTCATTTGATTTTATAGTTTCAATTGCTGACGTTGCTTGAAGGGATGTAAAATGGTTGAAGCGCTGTAGGTGAGTTTTGTCCGCGATATGACGCCTTTGTAAGCCGTATGTTTGTGCCATTCACTCGGACTACTGCGATCTGAGTTGAAGACCAGATGCTGTACCAGATATCTAGCTGATGTGTGTTCGTGGCGAGATTTCTGCTGTGACACGTCGGTTCTGATCACTCCACAGACAGCTGACGCGGTCACTCAGTCAGTCGAACCAGACGCCAGCCAAGTCTCAGGAGGGCCTCATGGAACTGCAGGCCAACTTCTGGGCGCAAGTCCGGGAGGTCAGTGCTTTGACCCAGCTCCGTTGTCTTCGACGCTAATGATGCTTTTGATAACAAATTTTGTCTCGTTTTTCTCTGTGCAGACGACCCGTCACTGAATGCCTCGAAATGTGGGTGTATGACATTGTCGCGTTTGGAGAATGTATTAATTCGAGGCACTGTTGAACCTATGGAGTGTGTGGTTTCGAGTGCGAGAAACGCGTCACTTCTTGGGACTTGGTCTGGCGTGTTGGATGACGCATTTGGACATCCCACATGCCGTGTTAAAGGGAATAGTTCACATTTAACATGGGGTTTTGGACTGAGATAGCAGATTTGTAGAGCAGATCTAAAAATGGGTTGTGGTGAAAGAATTACCTCACTACGTTAAATAATTTCGACACAGGGCTAGTGGGCCCGGTTTCATGTCTGCTGTTCCGGGCCACGATTGGGAAATGAACGCTCGCCGCCGGAGGCAGGTACACTATCTGGCACGTAGTCTCTGATCACGCCGCCTCGTTAATATCCGCTCAGCCGCCCGGGCGGCGCGGCTGCCCCTTTTCAGAGACTGTACTTGGCGTCAGGCGGAGCGGGGCGGAGCCAGAACGCCAGCTGCTATCGTACGATTTCTCGTGAAATAGAAAGAGAAATTTTCTTCTTTCTCCACATATATCCATCAGTTGTCCAAACCAAAGTCATATTCTTAGTTTTCAGCTCAAGATGCACCGTATGGTTGAATTTCAAGACAACTTTCAAGGTGACCTATTCCCTTTAATTCCAGTCTGCAGCAGCTGGTGTATCAGACGCCGACTTTTATTCGAATCATCATGGCTGACACGACTGTGTATCGTCGGCAGGGCTGGAGTAAGATGGCCACGCTGCACTGTGTCCAGTTCCCCGAGCGTTTGGACGCCTCTGGTGTCGTGCTCAAGAAACCTCTAGTTGAAATGCTCGCCAGGAGATGGCAGGATCGGTGTATAGAGGTAGGTAACGACACAGGTCGGCAATTTATTTTACTATCTTTTTGCGTTTCAGTACAAATAAACAAATGCTGCTGAACTTAGCGATAATAACATTTTTTTTATTTTTAGATCGCGTGTTTTCACCTACAGTCATCACCTAACCATGTTAGCCTACGAAGCACCGTATCAGCCGGTGTTATCTCCACCATACCATGTCAGCTTGTTAGCTGGTGCCAGCCTGTGTCCGCCTGTGTAACTCTGCGCCTGTCTGCGCCTGTCTGCAGATCCGGCAGGCGGCTCAGGCGCTGCTGCTGGCCGAGCTGCGCCGCCTGTCGCCCCGCAGTCTGAAGGCGCTGGTCGACTGGTGGGCGCCGCTGCTGCCCTCCTACGGCGAGGCGCCGGCAGCCGCTCCGCTGCCGGCAGCCGCGCCGGCCCAGGACGAGCAGCACGAGCACACCGACGGAGAGCCGGACGACTACGGCGCAGACGACCAGATGGAGGGTGAGTCCCTCTGACCTCCCCCCCCCCCCCCCCCCCCACTGTCCCATCAGAGGCGGCGGGCGGCCCTCTGACCTCCCCCCCCCCCCCCGTCCCATCAGAGGAGGCGGTGCGGCAGACGGCCCTCTGACCTCCCCCCGTTCCATCAGAGGAGGCGGCGCGGCGGGCGGCCCTCTGACCTCCCCCGTCCCATCAGAGGAGGCGGTGCGGCGGACGGCCCTCTGATCCCCCCGTCCCGTCAGAGGAGGCGGCGCGGCGGGCGGCCCTCTGACCTCCCCCCGTCCCATCAGAGGAGGCGGTGCGGCGGGCGGCCCTCTGATCCCCCCGTTCCATCAGAGGAGGCGGCGCGGCGGGCGGCCCTCTGATCCCCCCCCCCGTCTCATCAGAGGAGGCGGCGGGGCGGCCCTCTGACATCTCCCCTCCCCCTCCCCACCGTCCCATCAGAGGAGGCGGCGCGGCGGGCGGCCCTCTGATCCCCCCGTCCCATCAGAGGAGGCGGCGCGGCGGGCGGCCCTCTGATCCCCCCCGTCCCATCAGAGGAGGCGGTGCGGCGGGCGGCCCTCTGATCCCCCCCGTCCCATCAGAGGAGGCGGCGCGGCGGGGCGGCCCTCTGACCTCCCCCCCCCCCCCCGTCCCATCAGAGGAGGCGGCGCGGCGGGCGGCCCTCTGACCTCCCCCCCCCCCCCCCCCCGTCCCATCAGAGGAGGCGGCGCGGCGGGCGGCCCTCTGATCCCCCCCCCCCCCCCCCGTCTCATCAGAGGAGGCGGCGCGGCGGGCGGCCCTCTGACCTCCCCTCCGTCCCATCAGAGGAGGCGGCGCGGCGGGCGGCCCTCTGATCCCCCCGTTCCATCAGAGGAGGCGGCGCGGCGGGCGGCCCTCTGATCCCCCCGTTCCATCAGAGGAGGCGGCGCGGCGGGCGGCCCTCTGACCTCCCCCTCCGTCCCATCAGAGGAGGCGGCGCGGCGGGCGGCGGCGAACGCGGCCGAGGCGCGCCGGAAACAGGCCACCGCCATCATCCTTCTGGGCGTGATCGGTGCAGAGTTCGGCCAGGAAGTCTCCGGCGGACGCGCGCACGGCGTCGAGGGCTTCGGACTCGGCCCGCTGGCGCTGCGGACAAGTAAGTCGGCGCGGAGAGGCTGGGGAGGGCGCAGGGGACGGCAGCAGGCCAGCGCTCTGAGGATGGATAAGTGAGGGGCTGTTCAACCCAGCTTCATAGTCTTAGAGGCCGGGGAGGGCACAGTGGATGGGAGCTGCAGGCCAGCGCTATGAGGATGGATAAGTGAGGGGCTGTTCAACCCAGCTTCATAGTCTTAGAGGCCGGGGAGGGCGCAGGGGACGGCAGCAAGCCAGCGCTATGAGGATGGATAAGTGAGGGGCTATTCAACCCAGCTTCATAGTCTTAGAGGCCGGGGAGGGGCGCATGGGACGGCAGCAGGCCAGCGCTCTGAGGATGGATAAGTGAGGGGCTGTTCAACCCAGCTTCATAGTCTTAGAGGCCGGGGAGGGCACAGTGGATGGGAGCTGCAGGCCAGCGCTCTGAGGATGGATAAGTGAGGGGCTGTTCAACCCAGCTTCATAGTCTTAGCCGGAGCATGTATGTATGTCTTCATTCGTATGTTTTGTTGTATATTTTTACGCCCTGAAAAAAATGCGCCGCACTGCGTTTGTTGTTAATCGTGTTGCTGTTGCGACAGACGCACGTCCTCTCTCTGCGTGTTCTCTGTGTGCACGTCTATCTGTCAGCAATGTGATCCTGTATCTGCAGCCAGCTCGTCACCTGACCCAGTGTATCTGTGGGCTGTCTCAGGCCGGGCTCCGACCCGCTCTCCTTCCCAGCTGACCCCGTGTGTCGTGTGCCCCTGTCTCCCCTCGCCAGTTGACCTCGTTACCCTGTGCCCTGCTCCACAGGTCAGGCTCTGGCCCACCTGCTGCTGGCGCCGCCCACTTCCAAGCTGCCGGCGCACACGCCGCTCCGCCGGGCCGCCATCGACCTGATCGGGCGCGGCTTCGCCCAGTGGGAGCCGCACATTGACGCGTCGCGCGTGCTACTCGCCATGCTCGAGCTCTGCTGCGACGCTGACAGCATGGCGCCCAGGTCAGGACAGGATCACGGAGCATAGCGACTTTTCGGCTCACGGCAGCTGGGTTTTTGGAAAGCACTGCCGGTTGTTGCGTATCGCTGGCTTCTTTTGTCTGTAAGACACTTGTCTGTTTTGCTTCCTTTGTTTAGAATACTGCATTCCGGCTGTACGCTGCTGCTGTTGGTTGGACGGGGCGTGCTGCGCAGTCTTACTGTGACTCAGTCATGCTGAATGTCAAAGTTCTAAATCAACCGGCCTGGGATTCGCCAGCCGTGTAGTTCGTATGCTGACACTCTTTCCAGCATTGTCTCCATGTGTCTGGTTTGGCCTGTCTGACCCGTGTCTCGGCTGGCGTGTCTGATCCGTATCTCGACTGGCGTGTCTGACCCGTATCTCGGCTGGCGTTTCTGATCCGTGTCTCAGCTGGCGTGTCTGACCCGTTCCTCGGCTGGCGTGTCTGACCCGTGTCTCGGCTGGCGTGTCTGACCCGTGTCTGACCCGTGTCTCGGCTGGCGTGTCTGACCCGTGTCTCGGCTGGCGTGTCTGACCCGTGTCTCGGCTGGCATGTCTGACCCGTGTCTCGGCTGGCGTGCCTGACCCGTTCCTCGGCTTGCGTGTCTGACCCGTGTCTCGGCTGGCGTGTCTGACCCGTGTCTCGGCTGGCGTGTCTGACCCGTGTCTGACCCGTGTCTCGGCTGGCGTGTCTGACCCGTGTCTCGCCTGGCGTGTCTGACCCGTGTCTCGGCTGGCGTGTCTGACCCGTGTCTCGGCTGGCGTGTCTGACCCGTGTCTCGGCTGGCATGTCTGACCCGTGTCTCGGCTGGCGTGTCTGACCCGTGTCTCGGCTGGCGTGTCTGACCCGTGTCTCGGCTGGCGTGTCTGACCCGTGTCTGACCCGTGTCTGACCCGTGTCTGACCCGTGTCTCGGCTGGCGTGTCTGACCCGTGTCTCGGCTGGCGTGTCTGACCCGTGTCTGACCCGTGTCTGACCCGTGTCTGACCCGTGTCTCGGCTGGCGTGTCTGACCCGTGTCTCGGCTGGCGTGTCTGACCCGTGTCTCGCCTGGCGTGTCTGACCCGTGTCTGACCCGTGTCTCGGCTGGCGTGTCTGACCCGTGTCTCGGCTGGCGTGTCTGACCCGTGTCTCGGCTGGCATGTCTGACCCGTGTCTCGGCTGGCGTGCCTGACCCGTTCCTCGGCTGGCGTGTCTGACCCGTGTCTCGGCTGGCGTGTCTGACCCGTGTCTCGCCTGGCGTGTCTGACCCGTGTCTCGGCTGGCGTGTCTGACCCGTGTCTCGGCTGGCGTGTCTGACCCGTGTCTCGGCTGGCATGTCTGACCCGTGTCTCGGCTGGCGTGTCTGACCCGTGTCTCGGCTGGCGTGTCTGACCCGTGTCTCGGCTGGCATGTCTGACCCGTGTCTGACCCGTGTCTGACCCGTGTCTCGGCTGGCGTGTCTGACCCGTGTCTCGGCTGGCGTGTCTGACCCGTGTCTGACCCGTGTCTCGGCTGGCGTGTCTGACCCGTGTCTCGGCTGGCGTGTCTGACCCGTGTCTCGGCTGGCGTGTCTGACCCGTGTCTCGGCTGGCGTGTCTGACCCGTGTCTCGGCTGGCGTGTCTGACCCGTGTCTCGGCTGGCATGTCTGACCCGTGTCTCGGCTGGCGTGTCTGACCCGTGTCTCGGCTGGCGTGTCTGACCCGTGTCTCGGCTGGCACGTCTGACCCGTGTCTCGGCTGGCGTGCCTGACCCGTTCCTCGGCTGGCGTGTCTGACCCGTGTCTCGGCTGGCGTGTCTGACCCGTGTCTCGGCTGGCGTGTCTGACCCGTGTCTCGGCTGGCGTGTCTGACCCGTGTCTCGGCTGGCGTGTCTGACCCGTGTCTGACCCGTGTCTGACCCGTGTCTGACCCGTGTCTCGGCGTGTCCCGTGTCTCAGCATGACGTACGGTCTGCCTCTGGCGGCGGCGGCCGACACGGCGCGGACCGCACGTCACGCCGTGGCGCTGATCGCCACAGCGCGGCCGCAGGTGTTCGTCACCACCATGGCCAGGGAGGTGAGATAGACAGACGGGGAGTACGGGAGAGGGGAAGAGGGAGAGATGGAGAGAGGGGAAGAGGGAGTTGGCATTGTCGAACCTCATGGTCTGTCGTCGATAGATCTAACTCGCGTAGATATAGATCTAACTCGCGTAGATATAGATCTAACTCGCGTAGATATATATCTAACTCGCGTAGATATAAATCTAACTGGCAAGTCAGCCATTCAGCAGCTGGTCGTCCATTGTCGGGTCATGCTTACATGTCTTTTGAGCTGTGGTGGTATGTAGCTGTGGGGACGGAGAGATGCACCTCTGATCCTGTATGTTCCTGTTTTGACAGAATAGATTACCCCTTGTGCCCCTGCCGCGTCCCACCACCGTCCACCGCCACTGTTGTCGGCCTGCCGCATGATAACGTCACAAGTGACGGCGTCACGCGGGCCGTATTTTCCGCCGCCAGGTGGCGCGCTACAACAGTCTGCAGCAGAACGCGCAGTCCATCAACGTGGTGATTCACCACTCGGTGCTGATGCGCGCCAAGCCGGAGATCCTGCGAGTCGTCTCCCTGCTCATCGAGAAGAACCACGGCGAGCTGGTCCGCTTCCTGATCGAGGTACGGAGCGGGGGAGAGGCAGGGGTTCCGCGGCCCAGGCCTGGCTCAGTACGGCCCCACGTTACCTCTCTGGGTGGTGTAGCTGTGATGTATTGTAGCTCCAGTTGCTGGGCGAACAATGCTACGATGCGGTTGGTGGCATGTTCAAGAGTAAGACATCTTGTACCAAATTACTGCTGGGAAATAGCCATTTGTTCGTCATGACTGCGAAGCAGGGATTTTCCGTAGTCTATTGAATGTGGCGTGATATTTGCCGCTCGGCCGGGCCCGTATATGCCACGCGGCGCTGGCCGTATGTAGGCACAGCTCTCCCGGACGGCGGGCTGTGCTGTGCGCGTCTGCCAGCTGAAAACGGAGCCGTCCGATGTCGCCTGTCTGACCTCCAGCTGACCGACATCCTGCTGCACTGTCTGGACCCGGGTCACCTGCGCCAGCGGCCACTGCACGAGGTGTTCCCGGCTGTGACGCGCTTCAACCAGATCACTCACTGCACCAACAGCCGGCGGGTGGCCGTCGGCACAGCCAACGGCACGCTGGCCATCTACGACCTCAGGCAGACCAACAAGACACAGGTGGGGCTCCGTCTCATAGGCGACCACAGACAAAACATGGCTGAAGATCGCTGCACTGCGGCAGAGGTGCGGAGTCACAGACCCGGCATGCCAACAAAACACACAGATGAGGCTCCATACCTGAATGTCTGAATATGTATTATAGCAGTGTTAGATTAGCCACACACCCTTTAGCCATACCGTTATGTGGCTAGTGGGAATGTATGTGATCCCGTTAGCCATATGAACCATGGCCAACGGAGATCGCACGGCGTTCGGAAAAAGTTGCGTACAGCTCAGACTCAGACTACTTCAGTGTGTCGGGGGGGGGGGGGGGGGGAAATAAGAACCTAGGTGCAACAATTTATCGACAACGCCGATTGGTCTGTCGTTTTTTTTTTGACTAGCCACGAAAGGTATTGGTTCTGCAACAGGCCTTTTTCAGCTCTTGCTTTTTGTGTTCTATGTGAAAAACGCGTTTTTTCCAGTACTTTCAGTCCTTATCGTTGTGACAGCATTGCACCTTGAATAGTCAATCCTTGTGACAGTCTATTTTCGGCTTATGTAACAGCCTAATGGGCATAGTGGCCGGTGCACCCGTAAACCCCACTCAGACCATGTGATCGGACGGACCAGCCTATGATCAGGAAACATCATGCCATGCCAGCGAGGCCGCAGGACCCGAGTGTAAGACGCGCCACCTCGCGGCAGCACATATGTTGTTGTTGTTTCCCCCGATACTGAATTGGTTGACTATCGACCATCAGTCATCAGAGTAGGAGAGACCGGGGTCACTTGGCCGCCCGCATGTGTACGCTCTCTGGCAACCCTGAAGGAATGCATTTGAACCTGTCGCTATCTCTCGGAGTTGGGAGTAACCGGAGCAAAAACAACAACATGCCTGCTCCTATAGTTTTCTTCGAAACTGATGGAACAGGAATGTTTACCCAAAAACGTAACGTTTGCTTCCGTACGAAACTTTGTATGGTGTCTAGTGATTGGGTCGCATCAAAATTCTGACAATATGGTGCGATGTATTAGCAATTCAAGCAACTGTGTGACCGATTTGCTAGTTTTAGCGATAACTTTGGCGAGTGTGCAGACTGTTTTTATTCCAAAACCGTTCCGGGGCGACTTGGCCGGTGAATTGGCCGGGCGGCCAAGTCGCCCCGGTTTTGTAAAAATGATTATACTAATCGCACTTACTCTGTGCATGCGTACCTACGTCAAGCGCAAGGGCGGATGTAGCCGTTTTTGTTTTTGTTTGAGGGGGGGGGCAAATCCAGTGGCGTATTTCCAAAGGGTAGTAGGCCGTCAGCCGTCAGCGAAAAGACCGGGGGGGACTTGGGGGGGGGGGGGGGGCAAAACATAGTTTGGCCCGCCTTGAACAGTCTTGGGAGGGGGTCATACCCCCGTTGCCCCCCCCCCATCCGCCTTTGGTCAAGCGCGTCAATCGCGCCGCGTACACACGTGACCAACTGCTGGCTGCGGTGGAGCGGGTGTGGAATAGCGCCTTCCTGAAAGTCGTGTCTGCCGAGACCGGCATCCCCGTCCGGTCTATTCGGCGACAGAAGAACGACGGCACCGTCTCAGGCAGCCGCGCTGCAAGACGGTGTTCACAAAATGCTCTCCTGTGGGGGGCGATCATTCACTGGTCTGCTCACGTCCTTCGTCGTTAAATCTGACTCGCCCGCAGTGGGGATTACCTACTCCATCCCAACCCCCGGCCAAGTGACCCCCCCCCCCCCCCCCCCGGCCAGGTCCCGGGGTGACTTGGCCGGTTGAGTGACCTGTACAATGTGTAAATGCTACTAAAACGAACTGTTCTATCGTTGTATGCTTAATATACCGGAACAACAAATAAATTTGACACCTATTAGCATTGTGTAGGTGATCAAATGTGACCATGATTTTGAAATATATCGTTTAAAAAACGGCCAAGTGACCCCGGTCTGCCCTACTATTGGGGTTATATCTGTCTGCGTGTTGCAGCTCCTTTGACGGCGCTCTGTGTGCTATCGTTTTATATTGGACATTGGTCAAGTAAGTCTGCGAGTCATGTCTGTTAGGGTACTGGATATTGTTAGCGATGTGTGTGTGTGTGTGTGTGTGTGTGTGTGTGTGTGTGTGTGTGTGTGTGTGTGTGTGTCTGTGTCTGTGTCTGTGTCTGTGTCTGTGTCTGTGTCTGTGTCTGTGTCTGTGTCTGTGTCTGTGTCTGTGTCTGTGTCTGTGTCTGTGTCTGTGTCTGTGTCTGTGTGTGTGTCTGTGTGTGTGTCTGTGTGTGTGTCTGTGTGTGTGTCTGTGTGTGTGTCTGTGTGTGTGTCTGTGTGTGTGTCTGTGTGTGTGTGTCTGTGTGTGTGTCTGTGTGTGTGTCTGTGTGTGTGTCTGTGTGTGTGTCTGTGTGTGTGTCTGTGTGTGTGTCTGTGTGTGTGTCTGTGTGTGTGTCTGTGTGTGTGTCTGTGTGTGTGTCTGTGTGTGTGTCTGTGTGTGTGTCTGTGTGTGTGTCTGTGTGTGTGTCTATGTGTGTGTCTGTGTGTGTGTGTGTGTGTGTGTGTGTGTGTGTGTGTGTCTGTGTGTGTCTGTGTGTGTGTCTGTGTGTGTGTCTGTGTGTGTGTCTGTGTGTGTGTCTGTGTGTGTGTCTGTGTGTGTGTCTGTGTGTGTGTCTGTGTGTGTGTCTGTGTGTGTGTGTCTGTGTGTGTGTCTGTGTGTGTGTCTGTGTGTGTGTCTGTGTGTGTGTGTCTGTGTGTGTGTGTCTGTGTGTGTGTGTCTGTGTGTGTGTGTGTGTGTCTGTGTGTGTGTGTCTGTGTGTGTGTCTGTGTGTGTGTCTGTGTGTGTGTCTGTGTGTGTGTCTGTGTGTGTGTATGTGTGTGTGTCTGTGTGTGTGTGTCTGTGTGTGTGTCTGTGTGTGTGTCTGTGTGTGTGTCTGTGTGTGTGTCTGTGTGTGTGTCTGTGTGTGTGTCTGTGTGTGTGTCTGTGTGTGTGTCTGTGTGTGTGTCTGTGTGTGTGTCTGTGTGTGTGTCTGTGTGTGTGTCTGTGTGTGTGTCTGTGTGTGTGTCTGTGTGTGTGTCTGTGTGTGTGTCTGTGTGTGTGTCTGTGTGTGTGTCTGTGTGTGTGTCTGTGTGTGTGTCTGTGTGTGTGTCTGTGTGTGTGTCTGTGTGTGTGTCTGTGTGTGTGTCTGTGTGTGTGTCTGTGTGTGTGTCTGTGTGTGTGTCTGTGTGTGTGTCTGTGTGTGTGTCTGTGTGTGTGTCTGTGTGTGTGTCTGTGTGTGTGTCTGTGTGTGTGTCTGTGTGTGTGTGTCTGTGTGTGTGTCTGTGTGTGTGTCTGTGTGTGTGTCTGTGTGTGTGTCTGTGTGTGTGTCTGTGTGTGTGTCTGTGTGTGTGTCTGTGTGTGTGTCTGTGTGTGTGTGTCTGTGTGTGTGTGTCTGTGTGTGTGTGTCTGTGTGTGTGTCTGTGTGTGTGTCTGTGTGTGTGTCTGTGTGTGTGTCTGTGTGTGTGTCTGTGTGTGTGTCTGTGTGTGTGCCTGTGTGTGTGTCTGTGTGTGTGTCTGTGTGTGTGTCTGTGTGTGTGTCTGTGTGTGTGTCTGTGTGTGTGTCTGTGTGTGTGTCTGTGTGTGTGTCTGTGTGTGTGTCTGTGTGTGTGTCTGTGTGTGTGTCTGTGTGTGTGTCTGTGTGTGTGTCTGTGTGTGTGTCTGTGTGTGTGTCTGTGTGTGTGTCTGTGTGTGTGTCTGTGTGTGTGTCTGTGTGTGTGTCTGTGTGTGTGTCTGTGTGTGTGTCTGTGTGTGTGTCTGTGTGTGTGTGTCTGTGTGTGTGTCTGTGTGTGTGTCTGTGTGTGTGTCTGTGTGTGTGTCTGTGTGTGTGTCTGTGTGTGTGTCTGTGTGTGTGTCTGTGTGTGTGTCTGTGTGTGTGTCTGTGTGTGTGTCTGTGTGTGTGTCTGTGTGTGTGTCTGTGTGTGTGTCTGTGTGTGTGTCTGTGTGTGTGTCTGTGTGTGTGTCTGTGTGTGTGTCTGTGTGTGTGTCTGTGTGTGTGTCTGTGTGTGTGTCTGTGTGTGTGTGTCTGTGTGTGTGTCTGTGTGTGTGTCTGTGTGTGTGTCTGTGTGTGTGTCTGTGTGTGTGTCTGTGTGTGTGTCTGTGTGTGTGTCTGTGTGTGTGTCTGTGTGTGTGTCTGTGTGTGTGTCTGTGTGTGTGTCTGTGTGTGTGTCTGTGTGTGTGTCTGTGTGTGTGTCTGTGTGTGTGTCTGTGTGTGTGTCTGTGTGTGTGTCTGTGTGTGTGTCTGTGTGTGTGTCTGTGTGTGTGTCTGTGTGTGTGTCTGTGTGTGTGTCTGTGTGTGTGTATGTGTGTGTGTATGTGTGTGTGTCTGTGTGTGTGTCTGTGTGTGTGTCTGTGTGTGTGTCTGTGTGTGTGTCTGTGTGTGTGTCTGTGTGTGTGTCTGTGTGTGTGTGTCTGTGTGTGTGTCTGTGTGTGTGTGTGTGTGTGTGTGTGTGTGTGTGTGTGTGTGTGTGTGTGTGTGTGTGTGTGTGTGTGTGTGTGTGTGTGTGTGTGTGTGTGTGTGTGTGTGTGTGTGTGTGTGTGTGTGTGTGTGTGTGTGTGTGTGTGTGTGTGTGTGTGTGTGTGTGTGTGTGTGTGTGTGTGTGTGTGTGTGTGTGTGTGTGTGTGTGTGTGTGTGTGTGTGTGTGTGTGTGTGTGTGTGTGTGTGTGTGTGTGTGTGTGTGTGTGTGTGTGTGTGTGTGTGTGTGTGTGTGTGTGTGTGTGTGTGTGTGTGTGTGTGTGTGTGTGTGTGTGTGTGTGTGTGTGTGTGTGTGTGTGTGTGTGTGTGTGTGTGTGTGTGTGTGTGTGTGTGTGTGTGTGTGTGTGTGTGTGTGTGTGTGTGTGTGTGTGTGTGTGTGTGTGTGTGTGTGTGTGTGTGTGTGTGTGTGTGTGTGTGTGTGTGTCTGTCTGTGTGTCTGTGTGTCTGTGTGTGTCTGTGTGTGTCTGTGTGTGTCTGTCTGTGTGTCTGTGTGTCTGTGTGTGTCTGTGTGTGTCTGTGTGTGTCTGTGTGTGTCTGTGTGTGTCTGTGTGTGTCTGTGTGTGTCTGTGTGTGTCTGTGTGTGTCTGTGTGTGTCTGTGTGTGTCTGTGTGTGTCTGTGTGTGTCTGTGTGTGTCTGTGTGTGTCTGTGTGTGTCTGTGTGTGTCTGTGTGTGTCTGTGTGTGTCTGTGTGTGTCTGTGTGTGTCTGTGTGTGTCTGTGTGTGTCTGTGTGTGTCTGTGTGTGTCTGTGTGTGTCTGTGTGTGTCTGTGTGTGTCTGTGTGTGTCTGTGTGTGTCTGTGTGTGTCTGTGTGTGTCTGTGTGTGTCTGTGTGTGTCTGTGTGTGTCTGTGTGTGTCTGTGTGTGTCTGTGTGTGTCTGTGTGTGTCTGTGTGTGTCTGTGTGTGTCTGTGTGTGTCTGTGTGTGTCTGTGTGTGTCTGTGTGTGTCTGTGTGTGTCTGTGTGTGTCTGTGTGTGTCTGTGTGTGTCTGTGTGTGTCTGTGTGTGTCTGTGTGTGTCTGTGTGTGTCTGTGTGTGTCTGTGTGTGTCTGTGTGTGTCTGTGTGTGTCTGTGTGTGTCTGTGTGTGTCTGTGTGTGTCTGTGTGTGTCTGTGTGTGTCTGTGTGTGTGTCTGTGTGTGTGTCTGTGTGTGTGTCTGTGTGTGTGTCTGTGTGTGTGTCTGTGTGTGTGTCTGTGTGTGTCTGTGTGTGTCTGTGTGTGTCTGTGTGTGTCTGTGTGTGTCTGTGTGTGTCTGTGTGTGTCTGTGTGTGTCTGTGTGTGTCTGTGTGTGTCTGTGTGTGTCTGTGTGTGTCTGTGTGTGTCTGTGTGTGTCTGTGTGTGTCTGTGTGTGTCTGTGTGTGTCTGTGTGTGTCTGTGTGTGTCTGTGTGTGTCTGTGTGTGTCTGTGTGTGTCTGTGTGTGTCTGTGTGTGTCTGTGTGTGTCTGTGTGTGTCTGTGTGTGTCTGTGTGTGTCTGTGTGTGTCTGTGTGTGTCTGTGTGTGTCTGTGTGTGTCTGTGTGTGTCTGTGTGTGTCTGTGTGTGTCTGTGTGTGTATGTGTGTGTCTGTGTGTGTCTGTGTGTGTCTGTGTGTGTCTGTGTGTGTCTGTGTGTGTCTGTGTGTGTCTGTGTGTGTCTGTGTGTGTCTGTGTGTGTCTGTGTGTGTCTGTGTGTGTCTGTGTGTGTCTGTGTGTGTCTGTGTGTGTCTGTGTGTGTCTGTGTGTGTCTGTGTGTGTCTGTGTGTGTCTGTGTGTGTCTGTGTGTGTCTGTGTGTGTCTGTGTGTGTCTGTGTGTGTCTGTGTGTGTCTGTGTGTGTCTGTGTGTGTCTGTGTGTGTCTGTGTGTGTCTGTGTGTGTCTGTGTGTGTCTGTGTGTGTCTGTGTGTGTCTGTGTGTGTCTGTGTGTGTCTGTGTGTGTCTGTGTGTGTCTGTGTGTGTCTGTGTGTGTCTGTGTGTGTCTGTGTGTGTCTGTGTGTGTCTGTGTGTGTCTGTGTGTGTCTGTGTGTGTCTGTGTGTGTCTGTGTGTGTCTGTGTGTGTCTGTGTGTGTCTGTGTGTGTCTGTGTGTGTCTGTGTGTGTCTGTGTGTGTCTGTGTGTGTCTGTGTGTGTCTGTGTGTGTCTGTGTGTGTCTGTGTGTGTCTGTGTGTGTCTGTGTGTGTCTGTGTGTGTCTGTGTGTGTCTGTGTGTGTCTGTGTGTGTCTGTGTGTGTCTGTGTGTGTCTGTGTGTGTCTGTGTGTGTCTGTGTGTGTCTGTGTGTGTCTGTGTGTGTCTGTGTGTGTCTGTGTGTGTCTGTGTGTGTCTGTGTGTGTCTGTGTGTGTCTGTGTGTGTCTGTGTGTGTCTGTGTGTGTCTGTGTGTGTCTGTGTGTGTCTGTGTGTGTCTGTGTGTGTCTGTGTGTGTCTGTGTGTGTCTGTGTGTGTCTGTGTGTGTCTGTGTGTGTCTGTGTGTGTCTGTGTGTGTCTGTGTGTGTCTGTGTGTGTCTGTGTGTGTCTGTGTGTGTCTGTGTGTGTCTGTGTGTGTCTGTGTGTGTCTGTGTGTGTCTGTGTGTGTCTGTGTGTGTCTGTGTGTGTCTGTGTGTGTCTGTGTGTGTCTGTGTGTGTCTGTGTGTGTCTGTGTGTGTCTGTGTGTGTCTGTGTGTGTCTGTGTGTGTCTGTGTGTGTCTGTCTGTGTGTGTGTGTGTCTGTCTGTCTGTCTGTCTGTCTGTCTGTCTGTCTGTCTGTCTGTCTGTCTGTCTGTCTGTCTGTCTGTCTGTCTGTCTGTGTGTCTGTGTGTGTGTGTCTGTGTGTGTGTGTGTGTGTGTCTGTGTGTGTGTGTGTGTGTGTGTGTCTGTGTGTGTGTGTCTGTGTGTGTGTGTCTGTGTGTGTGTGTCTGTGTGTGTGTGTCTGTGTGTGTGTGTCTGTGTGTGTGTGTGTGTGTGTGTGTGTGTGTGTGTGTGTGTGTGTGTGTGTGTGTGTGTGTGTGTGTGTGTGTGTGTGCTGTTACATCTATGCCCGAGCTCGTACTCGTATGTGCTACCAGTTGGCACTAACCGTTATGCTCGTGTTGCAGCAGCTGCACGCTCACACGAAGGCGATCACGGCATGTGCGTTCTCCCCGGACGGAAAGTTCCTGGCCTCCTACTCCACTGGCGAGAACAAGATCTCATTCTGGCAGGTCGGTGGTGCGGCCCGAGGTGTCTTGTGAGGGGGGGGGGCGGCACGGACTGAATTGAATTCGATCATTTCTCAATCCATAACATTTTATTTGGATACCGTATTTGTTTCATTTTCAGTGTCTCTGGTTTTTTTCACACACAAAAATAATTATTCTTCCCAGGTTTACTTTCTGCCAACAGTCCATTTGATCTGTTTGGTAAGGGTCACGTCACTGTGCGGACGCCTTCGCTTCGTGTTTTCGTGTGCCCATTGTTGATCGTGGTGCCGTTGTTTCTGGTGTAAAAGTGGTGGGAGAGACAAAAAAACTGGGACTGTGGCCCTTGACAGATGATTCACGACACCTTATGCGGCGGCGAGCCCGTACCCGTCTGCCAGTAAACATCGGTTTGGCGGCCGTGGCAGTGATTGTGTAAAGCGTTAGTGGGGAAAATGACGACACGCAACGAATATCGCTCAATCTGAACAATGTCTGTGGCGTTTTGTGTTCTGGTTCTACTCATTGGAGGTCATATGTATAGCTTTGTTCTCTAACTTTTGCTGGTGACTAGGAATTGCGCGTTCGAATGGTAGGGGTCAAACTCCTCATAAAAGTAATGCTTAACGAATGGCTATAGTGCCAGAAATTTACTTAACAGAATGTGCATGTAAATGTATATAAATGTTATGCTTCAAACACCCGTGTTGCCTCATTTTACCCTTTGAGCATTGTTGGTGTATATGAACTCAACTCTAGTCATAAGAGTGACTAGTGTCATTACTTGATGAATAACCTCTGCCTGTCTGATTGGGTGTGAGTATGATTGATGTGCGTCATAATGACGCGGCGTGATCAGCCATTCTCTGATTGGCTTCACCGCCAGCCTGAGAGCCTCCCGGCCTGTGGCGCCGATACTCCTGTACCGTTAGCCTGCTGACCTGTCACGCCGCTGGTTACTCCTGACCTGTGACGCCGCTGGTTACTCTGACCTGTGACGCCGCTGGTTACTCTGCCGGCTCTGACCTGTGATGCCGCTGGTTACTCTGTCGGCTCTGACCTGTGATGCCGCTGGTTACTCCTGACCTGTGACGCCGCTGGTTACTCTGTCGACTCTGACCTGTGATGCCGCTGGTTTACTCTGTCGACTCTGACCTGTGATGCCGCTGGTTACTCTGTCGGCTCTGACCTGTGATGCCGCTGGTTACTCTGTCGACTCTGACCTGTGACGCCGCTGGTTACTCTGTCGACTCTGACCTGTGATGCCGCTGGTTACTCTGACCTGTGATGCCGCTGGTTACTCTGTCGACTCTGACCTGTGACGCCGCTGGTTACTCTGACCTGTGATGCCGCTGGTTACTCCTGACCTGTGATGCCGCTGGTTACTCTGTCGATTCTGACCTGTGATGCCGCTGGTTACTCTGGCAGCCTGCTGACCTGTGATGCCGCTGGTTACTCTGTCGACTCTGACCTGTGATGCCGCTGGTTACTCTGACCTGTGACGCCGCTGGTTACTCTGCCGGCTCTGACCTGTGATGCCGCTGGTTACTCTGTCGACTCTGACCTGTGATGCCGCTGGTTACTCTGCCGGCTCTGACCTGTGATGCCGCTGGTTACTCTGTCGACTCTGACCTGTGACGCCGCTGGTTACTCTGTCGACTCTGACCTGTGATGCCGCTGGTTACTCTGTCGACTCTGACCTGTGATGCCGCTGGTTACTCTGCCGGCTCTGACCTGTGATGCCGCTGGTTACTCTGCCGACTCTGACCTGTGATGCCGCTGGTTACTCTGTCCACTCTGACCTGTGATGCCGCTGGTTACTCTGCCGGCTCTGACCTGTGATGCCGCTGGTTACTCTGTCGACTCTGACCTGTGATGCCGCTGGTTACTCTGTCGGCTCTGACCTGTGACGCCGCTGGCTACTCTGTCGACTCTGACCTGTGACGCCGCTGGTTACTCTGTCGGCTCTGACCTGTGACGCGCTGGTTACTCTGTCGACTCTGACCTGTGATGCCGCTGGTTACTCTGACCTGTGATGCCGCTGGTTACTCTGTCGACTCTGACCTGTGATGCCGCTGGTTACTCTGTCGACTCTGACCTGTGACGCCGCTGGTTACTCTGTCGACTCTGACCTGTGATGCCGCTGGTTACTCTGCCGGCTCTGACCTGTGATGCCGCTGGTTACTCTGTCGGCTCTGACCTGTGATGCCGCTGGTTACTCTGTCGGCTCTGACCTGTGATGCCGCTGGTTACTCTGTCGGCTCTGACCTGTGATGCCGCTGGTTACTCTGACCTGTGACGCCGCTGGTTACTCTGCCGGCTCTGACCTGTGACGCCGCTGGTTACTCTGTCGGATCTGACCTGTGACGCCGCTGGTTACTCCTGACCTGTGACGCCGCTGGTTACTCTGACCTGTGATGCCGCTGGTTACTCTGTCGACTCTGACCTGTGATGCCGCTGGTTACTCTGTCGACTCTGACCTGTGACGCCGCTGGTTACTCTGTCGGCTCTGACCTGTGATGCCGCTGGTTACTCTGGCAGCCTGCTGACCTGTGATGCCGCTGGTTACTCTCGACTCTGACCTGTGATGCCGCTGGTTACTCTGTCGACTCTGACCTGTGATGCCGCTGGCTACTCTGCCGACTCTGACCTGTGATGCCGCTGGTTACTCTGTCGACTCTGACCTGTGACGCCGCTGGTTACTCTGTCGACTCTGACCTGTGATGCCGCTGGTTACTCTGCCGGCTCTGACCTGTGACGCCGCTGGTTACTCTGTCGACTCTGACCTGTGACGCCGCTGGTTACTCTGTCGACTCTGACCTGTGATGCCGCTGGTTACTCTGTCGGCTCTGACCAGTGACGCCACTGGTTACTCTGTCGACTCTGACCTGTGATGACGCTGGTTACTCTGTCGACTCTGACCTGTGACGCCGCTGGTTACTCTGTCGGCTCTGACCTGTGACGCCGCTGGTTACTCTGTCGGCTCTGACCTGTGACGCCGCTGGTTACTCTGTCGACTCTGACCTGTGATGCCGCTGGTTACTCTGTCGACTCTGACCTGTGACGCCGCTGGTTACTCTGCCGGCTCTGACCTGTGACGCCGCTGGTTACTCTGTCGACTCTGACCTGTGACGCCGCTGGTTACTCCTGACCTGTGACGCCGCTGGTTACTCTGCCGACTCTGACCTGTGATGCCGCTGGTTACTCTGTCGACTCTGACCTGTGACGCCGCTGGTTACTCTGTCGACTCTGACCTGTGATGCCGCTGGTTACTCTGCCGACTCTGACCTGTGATGCCGCTGGTTACTCCTGACCTGTGATGCCGCTGGTTACTCTGCCGGCTCTGACCTGTGATGCCGCTGGTTACTCCTGACCTGTGACGCCGCTGGTTACTCTGCCGACTCTGACCTGTGATGTCGCTGGTTACTCTGCCGGCTCTGACCTGTGATGCCGCTGGTTACTCTGCCGACTCTGACCTGTGATGCCGCTGGTTACTCTGCCGACTCTGACCTGTGACGCCGCTGGTTACTCTGCCGACTCTGACCTGTGATGCCGCTGGTTACTCTGCCGACTCTGACCTGTGATGCCGCTGGTTACTCTGTCGACTCTGACCTGTGATGCCGCTGGTTACTCTGTCGACTCTGACCTGTGATGCTGCTGGTTACTCTGCCGACTCTGACCTGTGATGCCGCTGGTTACTCTGCCGACTCTGACCTGTGATGCCGCTGGTTACTCTGTCGACTCTGACCTGTGATGCCGCTGGTTACTCTGTCGACTCTGACCTGTGATGCCGCTGGTTACTCCTGACCTGTGATGCCGCTGGTTACTCTGCCGGCTCTGACCTGTGATGCCGCTGGTTACTCCTAACCTGTGACGCCGCTGGTTACTCTGCCGGCTCTGACCTGTGATGCCGCTGGTTACTCCTGACCTGTGACGCCGCTGGTTACTCTGCCGACTCTGACCTGTGACGCCGCTGGTTACTCTGTCGACTCTGACCTGTGATGCCGCTGGTTACTCTGTCGACTCTGACCTGTGATGCCGCTGGTTACTCTGCCGGCTCTGACCTGTGATGCCGCTGGTTACTCTGACCTGTGACGCCGCTGGTTACTCTGCCGGCTCTGACCTGTGATGCCGCTGGTTACTCTGTCGGCTCTGACCTGTGATGCCGCTGGTTACTCTGCCGGCTCTGACCTGTGACGCCGCTGGTTACTCCTGACCTGTGACGCCGCTGGTTACTCTGACCTGTGATGCCGCTGGTTACTCTGTCGACTCTGACCTGTGATGCCGCTGGTTACTCTGCCGGCTCTGACCTGTGATGCCGCTGGTTACTCTGACCTGTGACGCCGCTGGTTACTCTGCCGACTCTGACCTGTGATGCCGCTGGTTACTCTGCTGGCTCTGACCTGTGATGCCGCTGGTTACTCTGCCGACTCTGACCTGTGATGCCGCTGGTTACTCTGTCGACTCTGACCTGTGACGCCGCTGGTTACTCCTGACCTGTGATGCCGCTGGTTACTCTGTCGACTCTGACCTGTGATGCCGCTGGTTACTCTGCCGGCTCTGACCTGTGATGCCGCTGGTTACTCTATCGACTCTGACCTGTGATGCCGCTGGTTACTCTGCCGGCTCTGACCTGTGATGCCGCTGGTTACTCTGACCTGTGACGCCGCTGGTTACTCTGTCGACTCTGACCTGTGATGCCGCTGGTTACTCTGTCGACTCTGACCTGTGATGCCGCTGGTTACTCTGGCAGCCTGCTGACCTGTGATGCCGCTGGTTACTCTGTCGACTCTGACCTGTGATGCCGCTGGTTACTCCTGACCTGTGATGCCGCTGGTTACTCTGTCGACTCTGACCTGTGATGCCGCTGGTTACTCTGCCGACTCTGACCTGTGATGCCGCTGGTTACTCTGCCGACTCTAACCTGTGATGCCGCTGGTTACTCTGCCGGCTCTGACCTGTGATGCCGCTGGTTACTCTGTCGACTCTGACCTGTGATGCCGCTGGTTACTCTGCCGGCTCTGACCTGTGATGCCGCTGGTTACTCTGCCGACTCTGACCTGTGATGCCGCTGGTTACTCTGCCGGCTCTGACCTGTGATGCCGCTGGTTACTCTGTCGACTCTGACCTGTGATGCCGCTGGTTACTCTGTCGACTCTGACCTGTGATGCCGCTGGTTACTCCTGACCTGTGACGCCGCTGGTTACTCTGCCGACTCTGACCTGTGATGCCGCTGGTTACTCTGTCGACTCTGACCTGTGATGCCGCTGGTTACTCTGACCTGTGATGCCGCTGGTTACTCTGTCGACTCTGACCTGTGATGCCGCTGGTTACTCTGACCTGTGATGCCGCTGGTTACTCTGTCGACTCTGACCTGTGATGCCGCTGGTTACTCTGTCAACTTTGACCTGTGATGCCGCTGGTTACTCTGCCGGCTCTGACCTGTGATGCCGCTGGTTACTCTGACCTGTGACGCCGCTGGTTACTCTGTCGACTCTGACCTGTGACGCCGCTGGTTACTCCTGACCTGTGACGCCGCTGGTTACTCTGCCGGCTCTGACCTGTGATGCCGCCGGTTACTCTGTCGGCTCTGACCTGTGATGCCGCTGGTTACTCTGCCGGCTCTGACCTGTGACGCCGCTGGTTACTCTGCCGGCTCTGACCTGTGATGCCGCTGGTTACTCTGTCGACTCTGACCTGTGATGCCGCTGGTTACTCTGTCGGCTCTGACCTGTGATGCCGCGGGTTACTCTGCCGGCTCTGACCTGTGACGCCGCTGGTTACTCTGTCGACTCTGACCTGTGATGCCGCTGGTTACTCTGCCGGCTCTGACCTGTGATGCCGCTGGTTACTCTGACCTGTGACGCCGCTGGTTACTCTGTCGACTCTGACCTGTGACGCCGCTGGTTACTCCTGACCTGTGACGCCGCTGGTTACTCTGCCGGCTCTGACCTGTGATGCCGCTGGTTACTCTGACCTGTGACGCCGCTGTTTACTCTGTCGACTCTGACCTGTGACGCCGCTGGTTACTCCTGACCTGTGACGCCGCTGGTTACTCTGACCTGTGATGCCGCTGGTTACTCCTGACCTGTGATGCCGCTGGCTACTCTGCCGGCTCTGACCTGTGATGCCGCTGGTTACTCTGCCGACTCTGACCTGTGACGCCGCTGGTTACTCTGCCGACTCTGACCTGTGACGCCGCTGGCTACTCTGTCGACTCTGACCTGTGACGCCGCTGGTTACTCTGTCGGCTCTGACCTGTGATGCCGCTGGTTACTCTGCCGGCTCTGACCTGTGATGCCGCTGGTTACTCTGTCGGCTCTGACCTGTGATGCCGCTGGTTACTCTGTCGGCTCTGACCTGTGACGCCGCTGGTTACTCTGCCGACTCTGACCTGTGATGCCGCTGGTTACTCTGCCGGCTCTGACCTGTGATGCCGCTGGTTACTCTGCCGACTCTGACCTGTGACGCCGCTGGTTACTCTGCCGACTCTGACCTGTGACGCCGCTGGCTACTCTGTCGACTCTGACCTGTGACGCCGCTGGTTACTCTGTCGGCTCTGACCTGTGATGCCGCTGGTTACTCTGGCAGCCTGCTGACCTGTGATGCCGCTGGTTACTCTGGCAGCCTGCTGACCTGTGACGCCGCTGGTTACTCTGTCGACTCTGACCTGTGACGCCGCTGGCTACTCTGTCGACTCTGACCTGTGACGCCGCTGGTTACTCTGTCGACTCTGACCTGTGACGCCGCTGGTTACTCTGGCAGCCTGCTGACCTGTGATGCCGCTGGTTACTCTGGCAGCCTGCTGACCTGTGATGCCGCTGGTTACTCTGTCGACTCTGACCTGTGATGCCGCTGGTTACTCTGCCGGCTCTGACCTGTGACGCCGCTGGTTACTCTGCCGGCTCTGACCTGTGATGCCGCTGGTTACTCTGTCGACTCTGACCTGTGACGCCGCTGGTTACTCTGTCGACTCTGACCTGTAATGCCGCTGGTTACTCTGTCGGCTCTGACCTGTGACGCCGCTGGTTACTCTGTCGACTCTGACCTGTGACGCCGCTGGCTACTCTGTCAACTCTGACCTGTGATGCCGCTGGTTACTCTGTCGACTCTGACCTGTGACGCCGCTGGTTACTCTGCCGACTCTGACCTGTGATGCCGCTGGTTACTCTGCCGGCTCTGACCTGTGATGCCGCTGGTTACTCTGCCGACTCTGACCTGTGACGACGTTGGTTACTCTGCCGGCTCTGACCTGTGACGCCGCTGGTTACTCTGTCGACTCTGACTTGTGATGCCGCTGGTTACTCCTGGCCTGTGATGCCGCTGGTTACTCTGTCGACTCTGACCTGTGATGCCGCTGGTTACTCCTGACCTGTGACGCCGCTGGTTACTCTGCCGACTCTGACCTGTGACGCCGCTGGTTACTCTGCCGGCTCTGACCTGTGATGCCGCTGGTTACTCTGGCAGCCTGCTGACCTGTGATGCCGCTGGTTACTCTGCCGGCTCTGACCTGTGATGCCGCTGGTTACTCTGGCAGCCTGCTGACCTGTGACGCCGCTGGTTACTCTGCCGACTCTGACCTGTGACGCCGCTGGTTACTCTGCCGGGTCTGACCTGTGATGCCGCTGGTTACTCTGGCAGCCTGCTGACCTGTGATGCCGCTGGTTACTCTGGCAGCCTGCTGACCTGTGATGCCGCTGGTTACTCTGCCGGCTCTGACCTGTGATGCCGCTGGTTACTCTGTCGACTCTGACCTGTGATGCCGCTGGTTACTCTGTCGACTCTGACCTGTGATGCCGCTGGTTACTCTGCCGGCTCTGACCTGTGATGCCGCTGGTTACTCTGTCGACTCTGACCTGTGACGCCGCTGGTTACTCTGCCGGCTCTGACCTGTGATGCCGCTGGTTACTCCGTCGACTCTGACCTGTGATGCCGCTGGTTACTCTGCCGGCTCTGACCTGTGATGCCGCTGGTTACTCTGTCGGCTCTGACCTGTGATGCCGCTGGTTACTCTGTCGACTCTGACCTGTGACGCCGCTGGTTACTCTGCCGACTCTGACCTGTGATGCCGCTGGTTACTCTGCCGGCTCTGACCTGTGATGCCGCTGGTTACTCTGCCGACTCTGACCTGTGACGCCGCTGGTTACTCTGCCGACTCTGACCTGTGACGCCGCTGGCTACTCTGTCGACTCTGACCTGTGACGCCGCTGGTTACTCTGTCGGCTCTGACCTGTGATGCCGCTGGTTACTCTGGCAGCCTGCTGACCTGTGATGCCGCTGGTTACTCTGGCAGCCTGCTGACCTGTGACGCCGCTGGTTACTCTGTCGACTCTGACCTGTGATGCCGATGGTTACTCTGTCGACTCTGACCTGTGACGCCGCTGGTTACTCTGTCGACTCTGACCTGTGACGCCGCTGGTTACTCTGTCGGCTCTGACCTGTGACGCCGCTGGTTACTCTGTCGACTCTGACCTGTGACGCCGCTGGTTACTCTGTCGACTCTGACCTGTGACGCCGCTGGTTACTCTGTCGACTCTGACCTGTGATGCCGCTGGTTACTCTGCCGACTCTGACCTGTGATGCCGCTGGTTACTCTGCCGGCTCTGACCTGTGACGCCGCTGGTTACTCTGCCGGCTCTGACCTGTGATGCCGCTGGTTACTCTGCCGACTCTGACCTGTGACGCCGCTGGTTACTATGTCGACTCTGACCTGTGACGCCGCTGGTTACTCTGCCGACTCTGACCTGTGATGCCGCTGGTTACTCTGCCGGCTCTGACCTGTGATGCCGCTGGTTACTCTGTCGGCTCTGACCTGTGACGCCGCTGGTTACTCTGTCGGCTCTGACCTGTGACGCCGCTGGTTACTCCTGACCTGTGATGCCGCTGGTTACTCTGACAGCCTGCTGACCTGTGATGCCGCTGGTTACTCTGGCAGCCTGCTGACCTGTGACGCCGCTGGTTACTCTGTCGGCTCTGACCTGTGACGCCGCTGGTTACTCTGACCTGTGACGCCGCTGGTTACTCTGTCGACTCTGACCTGTGATGCCGCTGGTTACTCTGCCGGCTCTGACCTGTGACGCCGCTGGTTACTCTGTCGACTCTGACCTGTGATGCCGCTGGTTACTCTGTCGACTCTGACCTGTGACGCCGCTGGTTACTCTGTCGACTCTGACCTGTGATGCCGCTGGTTACTCTGGCAGCCTGCTGACCTGTGATGCCGCTGGTTACTCTGTCGACTCTGACCTGTGACGCCGCTGGTTACTCTGACAGCCTGCTGACCTGTGATGCCGCTGGTTACTCTGTCGACTCTGACCTGTGACGCCGCTG
Organism: Chirona hameri; assembly: GCA_036785665.1. Classification (NCBI taxonomy): domain Eukaryota; kingdom Metazoa; phylum Arthropoda; class Thecostraca; order Balanomorpha; family Balanidae; genus Chirona; species Chirona hameri. The sequence goes on along the minus strand of JAXIVJ010003225.1, from coordinate 23,802 downwards.
GTTACTCTGTCGACTCTGACCTGTGACGCCGCTGGTTACTCTGCCGGCTCTGACCTGTGATGCCGCTGGTTATTCTGTCGACTCTGACCTGTGATGCCGCTGGTTACTCTGTCGACTCTGACCTGTGACGCCGCTGGTTACTCCTGACCTGTGATGCCGCTGGTTACTCTGGCAGCCTGCTGACCTGTGACGCCGCTGGTTACTCTGCCGACTCTGACCTGTGACGCCGCTGGTTACTCTGCCGGCTCTGACCTGTGACGCCGCTGGTTACTCTGTCGACTCTGACCTGTGATGCCGCTGGTTACTCTGTCGACTCTGACCTGTGATGCTGCTGGTTACTCTGCCGACTCTGACCTGTGATGCCGCTGGTTACTCTGACCTGTGACGCCGCTGGTTACTCTGCCGACTCTGACCTGTGATGCCGCTGGTTACTCTGCCGACTCTGACCTGTGATGCCGCTGGTTACTCTGACCTGTGATGCCGCTGGTTACTCTGTCGACTCTGACCTGTGATGCCGCTGGTTACTCTGCCGGCTCTGACCTGTGATGCCGCTGGTTACTCTGTCGACTCTGACCTGTGACGCCGCTGGTTACTCTGCCGGCTCTGACCTGTGATGCCGCTGGTTACTCTGTCGACTCTGACCTGTGACGCCGCTGGTTACTCCTGACCTGTGATGCCGCTGGTTACTCAGTCGGCTCTGACCTGTGACGCCGCTGGTTACTCTGTCGACTCTGACCTGTGATGCCGCTGGTTACTCTGCCGGCTCTGACCTGTGACGCCGCTGGTTACTCCTGACCTGTGATGCCGCTGGTTACTCTGTCGGCTCTGACATGTGATGCCGCTGGTTACTCTGTCGACTCTGACCTGTGATGCTGCTGGTTACTCTGCCGACTCTGACCTGTGATGCCGCTGGTTACTCCTGACCTGTGATGCCGCTGGTTACTCTGTCGACTCTGACCTGTGATGCCGCTGGTTACTCTGCCGGCTCTGACCTGTGACGCCGCTGGTTACCCTGACCTGTGACGCCGCTGGTTACTCTGCCGGCTCTGACCTGTGATGCCGCTGGTTACTCTGTCGACTCTGACCTGTGACGCCGCTGGTTACTCTGTCGACTCTGACCTGTGATACCGCTGGTTACTCTGTCGACTCTGACCTGTGATGCCGCTGGTTACTCTGTCGACTCTGACCTGTGATGCCGCTGGTTACTCTGCCGGCTCTGACCTGTGATGCCGCTGGTTACTCCTGACCTGTGACGCCGCTGGCTACTCTGTCGGCTCTGACCTGTGACGCCGCTGGTTACTCTGTCGACTCTGACCTGTGATGCCGCTGGTTACTCTGTCGACTCTGACCTGTGACGCCGCTGGTTACTCTGCCGGCTCTGACCTGTGATGCCGCTGGTTACTCTGTCGACTCTGACCTGTGACGCCGCTGGTTACTCTGTCGACTCTGACCTGTGATGCCGCTGGTTACTCTGTCGACTCTGACCTGTGATGCCGCTGGTTACTCTGCCGACTCTGACCTGTGATGTCGCTGGTTACTCTGTCGACTCTGGCCTGTGATGCCGCTGGTTACTCTGTCGACTCTGACCTGTGATGCCGCTGGTTACTCCTGACCTGTGACGCCGCTGGTTACTCTGCCGGCTCTGACCTGTGATGCCGCTGGTTACTCTGCCGGCTCTGACCTGTGATGCCGCTGGTTACTCTGCCGACTCTGACCTGTGATGCCGCTGGTTACTCTGCCGGCTCTGACCTGTGATGCCGCTGGTTACTCTGCCGGCTCTGACCTGTGATGCCGCTGGTTACTCTGCCGGCTCTGACCTGTGATGCCGCTGGTTACTCTGTCGACTCTGACCTGTGATGCCGCTGGTTACTCTGTCGACTCTGACCTGTGATGCCGCTGGTTACTCCTGACCTGTGACGCCACTGGTTACTCTGCCGGCTCTGACCTGTGATGCCGCTGGTTACTCTGCCGGCTCTGACCTGTGATGCCGCTGGTTACTCTGGCAGCCTGCTGACCTGTGATGCCGCTGGTTACTCTGTCGGCTCTGACCTGTGACGCCGCTGGTTACTCTGCCGACTCTGACCTGTGACGCCGCTGGTTACTCTGTCGACTCTGACCTGTAATGCCGCTGGTTACTCTGGCAGCCTGCTGACCTGTGACGCCGCTGGTTACTCTGTCGACTCTGACCTGTGATGCCGCTGGTTACTCTGTCGACTCTGACCTGTGATGCCGCTGGTTACTCTGCCGGCTCTGACCTGTGATGCCGCTGGTTACTCTGTCGACTCTGACCTGTGACGCCGCTGGTTACTCTGTCGACTCTGACATGTGACGCCGCTGGTTACTCCTGACCTGTGATGCCGCTGGTTACTCTGTCGACTCTGACCTGTGATGCCGCTGGTTACTCTGACCTGTGACGCCGCTGGTTACTCTGTCGGCTCTGACCTGTGACGCCGCTGGTTACTCTGCCGACTCTGACCTGTGATGCCGCTGGTTACTCTGTCGACTCTGACCTGTGACGCCGCTGGTTACTCTGTCGACTCTGACCTGTGACGCCGCTGGTTACTCTGGCAGCCTGCTGACCTGTGATGCCGCTGGTTGCTCTGGCAGCCTGCTGACCTGTGATGCCGCTGGTTACTCTGTCGACTCTTACCTGTGATGCCGCTGGTTACTCTGTCGACTCTGACCTGTGATGCCGCTGGTTACTCTGCCGGCTCTGACCTGTGATGCCGCTGGTTACTCTGTCGGCTCTGACCTGTGACGCCGCTGGTTACTCTGTCGACTCTGACCTGTGATGCCGCTGGTTACTCTGTCGGCTCTGACCTGTGACGCCGCTGGTTACTCTGTCGACTCTGACCTGTGATGCCGCTGGTTACTCTGTCGACTCTGACCTGTGACGCCGCTGGTTACTCTGTCGACTCTGACCTGTGACGCCACTGGTTACTCTGGCAGCCTGCTGACCTGTGATGCCGCTGGTTACTCTGGCAGCCTGCTGACCTGTGATGCCGCTGGTTACTCTGTCGACTCTGACCTGTGATGCCGCTGGTTACTCTGTCGACTCTGACCTGTGACGCCGCTGGTTACTCCTGACCTGTGATGCCGCTGGTTACTCTGGCAGCCTGCTGACCTGTGACGCCGCTGGTTACTCTGCCGGCTCTGACCTGTGACGCCGCTGGCTACTCTGTCGACTCTGACCTGTGACGCCGCTGGTTACTCTGCCGACTCTGACCTGTGACGCCGCTGGTTACTCTGTCGGCTCTGACCTGTGACGCCGTTGGTTACTCTGCCGGCTCTGACCTGTGATGCCGCTGGTTATTCTGTCGGCTCTGACCTGTGACGCCGCTGGTTACTCTGCCGGCTCTGACCTGTGATGCCGCTGGTTACTCTGTCGGCTCTGACCTGTGACGCCGCTGGTTACTCTGCCGGCTCTGACCTGTGACGCCGCTGGTTACTCTGTCGACTCTGACCTGTGACGCCGCTGGTTACTCCTGACCTGTGACGCCGCTGGTTACTCTGCCGACTCTGACCTGTGACGCCGCTGGTTACTCTGCCGACTCTGACCTGTGACGCCGCTGGTTACTCTGTCGACTCTGACCTGTGATGCCGCTGGTTACTCTGTCGGCTCTGACCTGTGATGCCGCTGGTTACTCTGTCGGCTCTGACCTGTGACGCCGCTGGTTACTCTGTCGACTCTGACCTGTGATGCCGCTGGTTACTCTGTCGGCTCTGACCTGTGACGCCGCTGGTTACTCTGTCGACTCTGACCTGTGATGCCGCTGGTTACTCTGTCGACTCTGACCTGTGACGCCGCTGGTTACTCTGTCGACTCTGACCTGTGACGCCGCTGGTTACTCTGGCAGCCTGCTGACCTGTGATGCCGCTGGTTACTCTGTCGACTCTGACCTGTGACGCCGCTGGTTACTTCTGACCTGTGACGCCGCTGGTTACTCTGCCGGCTCTGACCTGTGATGCCGCTGGTTACTCCTGACCTGTGATGCCGCTGGTTACTCTGTCGGCTCTGACCTGTGATGCCGCTGGTTACTCTGTCGACTCTGACCTGTGACGCCGCTGGTTACTCTGTCGACTCTGACCTGTGACGCCGCTGGTTACTCTGCCGACTCCGACCTGTGACGCCGCTGGTTACTCTGCCGGCTCTGACCTGTGATGCCGCTGGTTACTCTGTCCTGTGATGCCGCTGGTTACTCTGCCGGCTCTGACCTGTGACGCCGCTGGTTACTCTGCCGGCTCTGACCTGTGATGCCGCTGGTTACTCCTGACCTGTGATGCCGCTGGTTACTCTGTCGACTCTGACCTGTGATGCCGCTGGTTACTCTGCCGACTCTGACCTGTGATGCCGCTGGTTACTCTGCCGGCTCTGACCTGTGACGCCGCTGGTTACTCTGCCGACTCTGACCTGTGACGCCGCTGGTTACTCCTGACCTGTGACGCCGCTGGTTACTCTGTCGACTCTGACCTGTGATGCCGCTGGTTACTCTGTCGACTCTGACCTGTGATGCCGCTGGTTACTCTGTCGACTCTGACCTGTGCCGCCGCTGGTTACTCTGCCGACTCTGACCTGTGACGCCGCTGGTTACTCTGTCGACTCTGACCTGTGACGCCGCTGGTTACTCTGTCGACTCTGACCTGTGATGCTGCTCGTTACTCTGCTGGCTCTGACCTGTGATGCCGCTGGTTACTCTGTCGACTCTGACCTGTGATGCCGCTGGTTACTCTGCCGACTCTGACCTGTGATGCCGCTGGTTACTCTGCTGGCTCTGACCTGTGGCGTCCTGTACGTCTATTGCAGACGTCGGCGGGCATGTTCGGCCTGGGCCACACGCAGACGCGCTGTGTGAAGACGTACAGCACGCCTCCGCTGCCGGAGATTGTGCGGCTGAACCCGCCGCGCCAGCCGCGGCTCGTCTGGGTCGGAAACAAGACGGTCACGCTGCTGCTGTCAGACAGCACTGAGCAGCGCTACAACGTCTGAGGCAGCAGCAGCACGGACAGCAGTACTGTCCCCTTCAGTAGCAGCGGCGGCAGCCACGGTAGCGGCGGCAGGAGAGAAGAGCTCAGGTGATGTAGGTCTGACTGGGGACAGCCGGTCCCGCGGCAGGTCCTTCCCTGTCCCACTTAGCCCCGATAGTGCCGTCGGGTACGGTATTGTGGCAGCAGGCGCTGACCGGAGCCGAGACCGGTGCTGGTGAGCGCCGGCAGTGTGGAGGCCGACCGGGTGACCCGTGGTCAGGTTCCAACGAGCATTCCTAATATTCTAGCTAGAAGTGCGAGTGATGTGCGCGAGCGGCAGGGTTAACCAGGCCCAGATGAGACCGTGTTTTAGCTCGAGGTTACTGGGATCGAGTTTTAGCCGCCGGACGGTGACAAGAGGACTGTTTATTGGTTGATGCTGCGCTGTGCAACGAAGTCACATCTGGCAGGGACGGCAGCCGGCCCCAGCAGCGCTACCAGGTCATAATACACATTACACACGCCGGAGTACCGCCACCACTCGGCTGTGGCGCGGTCAGCTGTGCAGGAGCGCCCTCGGCTCTGACGCGCCGACGCGCTCCAGCTGGCCATTCCTCGTAGACGGTGCCTCGTGCCGTGGTCTCGTGATGATTGCCATGCAGCGCTGCCCGGCGGCGGAAGGAGGGCGCCGGTGTGCTGCCCCGGCTCCCCCGGCGGCTCCCGGTGCTGCCGGTGCTGCCGGGACTCGCCGCCGCGGCAGAGTCTGTAGCCAGGCTGCACCGACAGCCGTGTAGACCATTCCCATTTTGTACTGATTTGTAGATATATCTGTATATGTACGTGTGTGTATATTGTATATCGACTGGGCCCGGCGGCCGGCCGTGACTCAACTAGGCATCTACCGACTCCCCGTTCTCGCTCTGTCCCTCTCGCCGTGTCTCTTCTGTCCCTCTCGCCGTGTCTCTTCTGTCCTTCTCGCCGTATCTCTTCTGTCCCTCTCGCCGTATCTCTTATATTCCTCTCGCCGTGTCTCTTCTGTCCCTCTCACCGTGTCTCTTCGGCTCCTCTCGCCGTATCTCTTATATCCCTCTCGCCGTGTCTCTTCTGTCCCTCTCGCCGTGTCTCTTCTGTCCCTCTCGCCGTGTCTCTTCTGTCCCTCTCGCCGTGTCTCTTCTGTCCCTCTCGCCGTGTCTCTTCTGTCCCTCTCGCCGTGTCTCTTCTGTCCCTCTCGCCGTTCCTCTTCTGTCCCTCTCGCCGTGTCTCTTCTGTCCCTCTCGCCGTGTCTCTTCTGTCCCTCTCGCCGTATCTTTTCTGTCCCTCTCGCCGTTCCTCTTCTGTCTCTGTCTCCGTGTCTCTTCTGTCCCTCTCGCCGTGTCTCTTCTGTCCCTCTTGCCGTGTCTCTTCGGTCCCTCTCGCCGTATCTCTTATATCCCTCTCGCCGTGTCTCTTCTGTCCCTCTCGCCGTGTCTCTTATGTCCCTCTCGCCGTGTCTCTTCTGTCCCTCTTGCCGTCTCTCCGTGTCGTGCTCGGTGCTCGCCGTTCTCTGTCCGTCTGCCTGTCTGTCTGTCTGTCTGTCTGTCTGTCTGTCTGTCTGTCTGTCTGTCTGTGTCCGTCGCGTGGCGCCCGCCAGCAATACAGGGAAGTGGGTGTGTGTCGCGACCGACCGCGGCTCGCGGTGCTAGCTGGCCACTGGGCGCGTGCCGGCGCCCCTGCTCTAAGTTACAGGGTGCTATGGCCAGTTGTCTGGTGTAGAGAGCGTGCCCCGCTGCCCTGCCGTCCGGCGGAGGGAGGGGCGCGAGCGACTCAGGCAGTGCGGGTGACGGGGTGTTCTGAACAGCTGCGCGCAGCCGGTGACGTTGTTACGAGCGGTGTCGAGCGGTCACAAACCCCGGGTCGACCCCGGCCGCAGAGGCGGGATGGAGTTCTAGTGTCTGCGAGGAGAGAGAGAGAGAGAGACTGTCTCCGGTGTGGTGCCGCGCTGCGCTAACGGTGACTCAGCCCGGGCTGGGCGTCTCCGCACCGCGGGAGACCGGGCTGCGACATTGCTCGCCGCGGGCCGTCGTGCCGGCCGGCAGTATTTTGGATTTGTTTATGGTGCCGCGGGCCGCCGCCGACGACGGTGGCCAGCCAGCCGCGTGCCGTCCTGCATCGCCAGCTATCTCCGTAAGGTCCAGGTTAGTTCGGGAGGAGCGCCCGACCGGTGCCAGCCGCGCGAACAAACCGTTACCACATCTCCTCGTACGTGTGTGTGTGTGTGTGTGTGCTTGCGTATGTGTATGTGTGTCAGTGGATAGCGTCTCAGGCTGTGGTTGGAAGGAGCGTGCGAGACAGAGAGAGAGAGAGAGAGAGAGAGATAGAGTCGAGCGAACGCCTGCTGTCGTCTGGCGCGTGGTGTACAGGCGTGGCCAATATACGAGACAGAGCGGTGGACCCGGGGTTTCCTCTGACGCTGAGGTGGAGATAAGGGGGGTCCTAGAGGCGCCGCTGGACGGGGGGGGCAGGTGTTGATCCTGTGGAGGGCTAAATAGAGCATGACGTGGGTTCACAGCAGGACAACGCGCGTTCTCCGGGATCGCGGTGGGTCGGCGACCGACGCACAAGTGTGCCTCACTCGTAGGTCTGTGCTCATTACGCGGCGAGCGGTGGACACTTGTGATGAGCGCACACGGGTGTAGGACGTGCTCAGCTGTGTGCTGGGCACAAGTGTGCCCCCCCCCCCCCTTCTGCCTTGATATCGAGGTGCAGCTGGGTACGATACAAGTGACAGGTGACGATGACACTGACAGGACAGCTGGTCTGACAGTGGTGTCGGGATGACTGGGTTACTCGGCTGTCACTCTCAACGGACGCAGAAATTTCACTTTTGAGGTGGTGGTTTGTATGCAGCCGGTGAGCCGCGCCCTCCGGATATTGAATCGGCTTTATTTGACAAACACTCTGGTGCGAGGCGTGCCAGGCACTTTCTCGAGGCCGAACTGGTGTGGGCGGAACAGGACCTCAATGTTTGCGGTTTGGCACGAATCGGTCGCATCGGCCAGTCCGCCGGTGGCAATCGGAGTTCGAAACATATTTGTGTTGGGTTACAGTCTGTACTCTGTACTTCGAATCAATCAGTCTAAAATTACGGATACGATTTGAACGTATCGGTACCACTGATGTATATAGTGACTATATGTGTTTACGATTTAGCATCAACTAGCGCCCGAAAAAGAATGGAAGTCTGTGCGGAAACCAGACGTGACTTCTTGGAGTGTTTATGATGTTTGAAGGACGCATTCCGTCCGATAAAGCTGCAGGTCATCATCTGGCGCTCAGCCGGTACTCGTGACACTGACTCTGACTCTGACTGACTCTGACTCTGACTCTGACTCTGACTCCGACTCTGACTGACTCTGACTCTGACTCTGGCTCTGGCTCTGACTCTGACTCTGACTCTGACTCTGACTCCGACTCTGACTGACTCTGACTCTGGCTCTGGCTCTGACTCTGGCTCTGGCTCTGGCTCTGACTCTGGCTCTGACTGACTCTGACTGACTCTGACTCTGACTCTGACTCTGGCTCTGACTCTGACTCTGACTCTGGCTCTGACTCTGACTCTGGCTCTGGCTCTGACTCTGACTGACTCTGACTGACTCTGACTCTGACTCTGACTCTGGCTCTGACTCTGACTCTGGATCTGGCTCTGACTCTGGCTCTGACTCTGGCTCTGACTCTGGCTCTGGCTCTGACTCTGACTCTGGCTCTGACTCTGACCCTGACCCTGACTCTGACTCTGACTCTGGCTCTGGCTCTGACTCTGGCTCTGACTCTGACTCTGGCTCTGACTCTGACCCTGACTCTGACTCTGACTCTGACTCTGACTCTGACTCTGACTCTGGCTCTGGCTCTGACTCTGGCTCTGACTCTGACTCTGGCTCTGACTCTGACCCTGACCCTGACTCTGACTCTGACTCTGGCTCTGACTCTGGCTCTGACTCTGGCTCTGACTCTGACTCTGGCTCTGACTCTGACCCTGACCCTGGCTCTGACTCTGACTCTGGCTCTGACTCTGGCTCTGACTCTGACTCTGGCTCTGACTCTGACCCTGACCCTGACTCTGACTCTGGCTCTGGCTCTGGCTCTGACTCTGGCTCTGACTCTGACTCTGGCTCTGACTCTGACCCTGACCCTGACTCTGACTGACTCTGACTCTGACTCTGACTCTGACTCTGACTCTGACTCTGACTCTGACTGACTCTGACTCTGGCTCTGACTCTGACTCTGGCTCTGGCTCTGACTCTGACTCTGGCTCTGACTCTGACTCTGGCTCTGACTCTGGCTCTGACTCTGACTCTGGCTCTGGCTCTGGCTCTGACCCTGACCCTGACCCTGACTCTGACTCTGACTCTGACTCTGGCTCTGGCTCTGACTCTGACTCTGACTCTGACTCTGACTCTGACTCTGACTCTGACTCTGACTCTGACTCTGACTCTGACTCTGACTCTGACCCTGACTCTGACTCTGACTCTGACCCTGACCCTGACTCTGACTCTGACCCTGACTCTGACTGACTCTGACTCTGACTGACTAACTCTGACGTCCGCCGCTCGGGTCACATGCTGCGGCAACCGGGCCATAACATCGCTGCAAGCGTCGAACCGTATTAGGCCACACCCATGTGGCCAAGTGTCTGCCTCGAGGTCGAATGCAACGGGTGGCATGCGACGGAACTCCAAAGGAATCGCAAGAATGTGCTCCGAACTAGCAATGTCTTGCGATGTCCCTGGATTTCCCGCTAAATCGCAGTGATCTCACCGTTTTCGGGATCTCGAGACAGCAGCAATATATCAGCAGACTTTTCACGCGAAATCTACAAAATACAGTGCATGTGCTATTCTGACAGCAGCTTCGCTTCCCGCCGGTGTGTAATATTCTGGCATCACCTTGCCGACGCCCAGCGGTTCACGCCCGGACCGGTCTCGGTCACGTGCTCTTCAAACGGCCAGCGAAAACAAGGCTGAAGCGATACAGTACTGATCTCCACACAGCCACACAGCCACGATAGCGCAGCCACAGCCACGATAGCGGAGCCACAGCCACACAGCCACGATAGCGGAGCCACAGCCACGACAACTCCACACAGCCACACAGCCACGATAGCGGAGCCACAGCCACGATAACTCCACACAGCCACGATAGCGGAGCCACAGCCACGATAGCTCCACACAGCCACAACAGCCACGATAGCTCCACACAGCCACACAGACACGATAGCGGAGCCACAGCCACACAGCCACGATAGCGGAGCCACAGCCACGATAGCTCCACACAGCCACACAGACACGATAGCGGAGCCACAGCCACGATAGCTCCACACAGCCACACATACACGATAGCGGAGCCACAGCCACGATAACTCTACACAGCCACACAGCCACGATAGCGGAGCCACAGCCACGATAACTCTACACAGCCAGCACAGCCACGATAGCTCCACACAGCCACACAGACACGATAGCGGAGCCACAGCCACACAGCCACGATAGCTGAGCCACAGCCACGATAACTCTACACAGCCACGATAGCGGAGCCACAGCCACGATAACTCTACACAGCCACGATAGCGGAGCCACAGCCACGATAACTCTGCACAGCCTCACAGACACGATAGCGGAGCCACAGCCACACAGACACGATAGCGGAGCCACAGCCACGATAACTCTACACAGCCACACAGCCACGATAGCGGAGCCACAGCCACACAGACACGATAGCGGAGCCACAGCCACGATAACTCTACACAGCCACACAGACACGATAGCGGAGCCACAGCCACGATAGCGGAGCCACAGCCACGATAGCTCCACGCAGCCACACAGACACGATAGCGGAGCCACAGCCATACAGCCACGATAGCGGAGCCCCAGCCACGATAACTATACACAGCCACACAAACACGATAGCGGAGCCACAGCCACACAGCCACGATAGCGGAGCCACAGCCACACAGACACGATAGCGGAGCCACAGCCACGATAACTCTACACAGCCACACAGACACGATAGCGGAGCCACAACCACGATAGCGGAGCCACAGCCACGATAGCTCCACACAACCACACAGACACGATAGCGGAGCCACAGCCACACAGCCACGATAGCGGAGCCACATCCACAATAACTCTACACAGCCACACAGACACGATAGCGGAGCCACAGCCACGATAGCGGAGCCACATCCACACAGCCACGATAGCGGAGCCACAGCCACGATAACTCTACACAGCCACACAGACACGATAGCGGAGCCACAGCCACGATAGCTCCATGCAGCCACACAGACACGATAGTGGAGCCACAGCCATACAGCCACGATAGCGGAGCCACAGCCACGATAACTCTACACAGCCACACAGACACGATAGCGGAGCCACAGCCACGATAACTCTACACAGCCACGATAGCGGAGCCACAGCCACACAGACACGATAGCGGAGCCACAGCCACGATAGCTCCACACAGCCACACAGCCACGATAGCGGAGCCACAGCCACACAGCCACGATAGCGGAGCCACAGCCACCGATAACTCTACACAGCCACACAGCCACGATAGCGGAGCCACAGCCACACAGTCACGATAGCGGAGCCATAGCCACGATAGCTACACACAGCCACACAGCCACGATAGCGGAGCCACAGCCACGATAGCTACACACAGCCACACAGCCACGATAGCGGGGCCACAGACACGATAACTCTACACAGCCACACAGCCACGATAGCGGAGCCACAGCCACGATAACTCTACACAGCCACACAGCCATGATAGCGGGGCCACAGCCACGATAACTCTACACAGCCACACAGACACGATAGCGGGGCCACAGCCACGATAACTCTACACAGCCACACAGCCACGATAGCGGAGCCACAGCCACGATAACTCTACACCGCCACACAGCCACGATAGCGGAGCCACAGCCACGATAACTCTACACAGCCACACAGCCACGATAGCGGAGCCACAGCCACACAGACACGATAGCGGACCCTTTGCCAGAACGGCGCATTATGCCATGGGCCAAAATCGCATATCCTCTCGAGAAGCAGTGACCCGAGATCTTGTCTGAATCCCTGGTTCACGTGAGAGTATTCGTGACTGCGTACCTCGCTTGCCAAACGTGACAATTCGTGACTGCGTACCTCGCCTGCCAAACGTGACAAACAGATCATTGTGGGACATTTCGTTGGCCGATGTAAACCACTTTTCTCGCGTGAGCGGACCTCTCCCTACGGCCAGCTGCAGACCCTATCCCACCCAGCTGCAGACCCTATCCCACCCAGCGGACCCCTCCCTACAGCCAGCTGCAGACCCTATCCCACCCAGCGGACCCCTCCCTACAACCAGCTGCAGACCCTATCCCACCCAGCGGACCCCTCCATACGGCCAGCTGCAGACCCTATCCCACCCAGCGGACTCCTCCCTACCCAGCTGCAGACCCTATCCCACCCAGCGGACCCTCCCTACCCCAGTTGCAGACCCTATCCCACCCAGCGGACTCTCCCTACCCAGCTGCAGACCCTGTCCCACCAAGCAGACCCCTCCCTACGGCCAGCTGCAGACCCTATCCCACCCAGCGGACCCCTCCCTACGGCCAGCTGCAGACCCTATCCCACCCAGCGGACTCCTCCCTACCCAGCTGCAGATCCTATCCCACCCAGCAGGCCCTCCCTATCCCAGCTGCAGACCCTATCCAACCCAGCGGACCCTCCCTACCCAGCTGCAGACCCTATCCCACCAAGCAGACCCCTCCCTACGGCCAGCTGCAGACCCTATCCCACCCAGTGGACTCCTCCCTACAACCAGCTGCAGACCCTATCCCACCCAGCGGACCTCTCCCTACAGCCAGCTGTAGACCCTATCCCACCCAGCGGACCCCTCCCTACAACCAGCTGCAGACCCTATCCCACCCAGCGGACCCCTCCATACGGCCAGCTGCAGACCCTATCCCACCAAGCAGACCCCTCCCTGCGGCCAGCTGCAGACCCTATCCCACCCAGCGGACTCCTCCCTACAACCAGCTGCAGACCCTATCCCACCCAGCGGACCCTACCTATCCCAGCTGCAGACCCTATCCCACCCAGCGGACCCCTCTCTAACCGCGCGTTCGCAGTTCGGACTCATCTACGTGTTCGGTTCGGACCCATCTGCTCGTGCCGGCGGCATCCGAGCAATGGACGTTGGTGTTTTGACGGAACGCGTGTGTCCCTCGCAGCTCGACGTTATCGTTGGCGTTTTGACGGAACGCGTGTGCCCCTCGCAGCTCGACGTTATCGTTGGCGTTTTGACGGAACGCGTGTGTCCCTCGCAGCTCGACGTTATCGTTGGCGTTTTGACGGAACGCGTGTGTCCCTCGCAGCTCGACGTTATCGTTGGCGTTTTGACGGAACGCGTGTGTCCCTCGCAGCTCGACGTTATCGTTGGCGTTTTGACGGAACGCGTGTGTCCCTCGCAGCTCGACGTTATCGTTGGCGTTTTGACGGAACGCGTGTGTCCCTCGCAGCTCGACGTTATCGTTGGCGTTTTGACGGAACGCGTGTGATCCTCGCAGCTCGGCGTTATCGTTGGCGTTTTGACGGAACGCGTGTGTCCCTCGCAGCTCGACGTTATCGTTGGCGTTTTGACGGAACGCGTGTGTCCCTCGCAGCTCGACGTTATCGTTGGCGTTTTGACGGAACGCGTGTGTCCCTCGCAGCTCGACGTTATCGTTGGCGTTTTGACGGAACGCGTGTGTCCCTCGCAGCTCGACGTTATCGTTGGCGTTTTGACGGAACGCGTGTGCCCCTCGCAGCTCG
>JAXIVJ010003224.1:0-96872 GCA_036785665.1 Chirona hameri | reverse complement strand
TCTTACCCTAATTGGAACATTTAGGGTTGCAAATAGTAATCATGTATCAAATTAAAACCTAGTATAAAGGGAGCTAAACCGGGCGTACCAGTCTATGATGTTCGTAGGCATTATTTTGTTCTGTGAAAAATGCAGTCAATGTCCATTTTATATTAAATCTGTGAATTAATTAATTAATTATTAATTAAATCTAGGCAGACAAAATGTTCGCGTCGCTTCAAGGGCGGAAAACAAGCACAAATTCCACAACTGATTACTTGCCGTTAGTAACGACGCCCGCTAGTGACATATACATTGCAATAACTGAGTATTTTCTCTTCTGTTACCAAATTGCTAAGGCTTTTTTACTTCTTGGATTTGAGAGGCTTCTCTCTGGTTATGAGTTGTGAGGGCATTCTTTCCAGGCGCCCCTCTGCTCAGTCCTTCGTCTTTATCATTGTATCTGCTGCTGACCGGAGTTCTCATGGCCCGAACACGAAGAAGTAGCTGCGTCCGAAGCAGGATCTAGCGACCACAGCACGGAAACGCGGAACTCACGCCAGTATCGCCGCAGCAATGATTCCGTGCTGAAACAGTTCACAAGCATGTAGGCAGGCGGAGTGTTTTTTTTCTTCTTAATCTTTACGTTTTCACTGCCTCTACGTTTTAGCGCGGATGTGTGATTTTTAACTTTGCATTCATCTTAACCTGACTGCTGGAATAAACCGTCTTGCATGGAAAGGCGCTGAGATTGTGAATATAAATACAAAATGACAGGAACACGATGGACCATATTTATTATATGATATCTGAACTCAGAAAATCCCCCAAATCACACAGTAATGCGTGATATCCATTGCAGCAGTTAGCGACTGTGCTGTGTATATCTGGGTAACAGAGCTGTTAGTCATTGAGCTCGGGTCATTATGCTAGTAATTCATTATGATCTGGGTAGCTCTACCCAGATCATAATGAATTACTAGAATAATGACTGGAAATGTGGGGGCAAAACCAGTGCCAATGTCAGGGCCAGTCAGGCCGCATGGCCAACGCCGCCAACAACAAGCGCTAAAATGAATTTGTTTGTAAACAGAGCGTGATGTAAACAGAGCGAGTCTTTCAATGCGCACCAAACAGGAAAAATTGACTACCGATGCCAGAATGGTTCTTTTGTTGCTTTTTGGTCACCGAGAGGGGACGGGAGATTACGGATGCCCGTAATTTCATAGTTTACAACTGGATGGGAAATTCTCACCACTGGGTGGGCATTTTGGAGCACTGGGTGGGTATTTGGCCAACTAGTTCCTTGCTTACGGGAGGCCCTGATGGACACTCTTCAGCCGCAGAAACATGATGTGGTGCCCGTGTTGCAGTGGACGGGTGACAACTTTAAAGAATTCACAACACCTGAATTATTATTTTGTCGTAATGGCGATTACATTGCTCATTTCACTAAGTATGTTAATTTGTGAAATGTGAAGTGTGAAATTGATCATGAGTCAGCTTATACTATATTTAAGGAACATTTCTTCACAACATTGGCAGATGGCTGGCATGTATCTGGCTTATACATATACCATTTGTTTAACTTTGGCCTTGCCGGTTAATTGTGCTCGATTTATCAAACGCTTATATTATGTTTTCCTCAAAGGGAATGTTTCATCTTTGTATTGGTTTTGAACTGAGATAGCCCATTATCTTTGACCGTTATTGAAATGTCTAAATTACTAAGGTCATTTTCCCCAAAACTTAGCCGTTTTTAAGCAATTTAATTTACTATTTGCAAAATGCACCCAGGCTGGTGCAGCGCTGATTGGCTGACAGACACTTTGTCAACCAATCGCACTTTGTCAGCCAATCAGCGGTGGTATATAGCTCAATAATGACGTCAATCAGCCCAAATTTAAAAACTTCATTTGTATCAAGTCAAGTGACTTTTCGAGAGAGAAAAAATATCACCAACGTTTTCAGCAGCACTTACTTTATATTTTCGGCTACAACCAGCGTATATTTGACAACTTTCAGAAAGGTGAAACATTCCCTTTAACCCTATTTGTAACAGGCTCCTGGCTACCCCTATTTGTAACAGGGGGGGGGGGCGGATTCCGCCCCCCCCCCCCCCGGAGATCTCGAGATCTACCCGTCCGATTTTCAAAAATGAAACAGTGTTTGGTTCCCCTCAACACGATCTACATTTATAAATAATAAAAAAATCTACATTTTGGATAGGGGGCAACAGGGGGGCAAAAACGACAAATTTTAGTGGTATTTTTGATTCAACATAGCTTTCATGTTTATCGACCGATTTTAACACAACTAATAGGAATCGATAGAGATTGAATCGGAAATTGATCTATGACGGTGACGTTTGAAAATTCAAAAATCATAGGCGTGTGCAGGTCACTCAATATGGGGGTGAAGTAAATGCGTAATAAAACCATTTTTTGATGTTATTTTTTGATAAATGAAATGGTATGTGATTGAGACATTAGAAAAAACAGTTATAAATCATATTTTTTGCCATAGGCGGTACCAGGTTAGTGAAAAAGGGGGGTAAAATTGGGAAAAATATTAACCGCAGCAAGTTGCTACCCAGCACTATAAATATGTTACTGATCATAGATAGTTCCTTTTTGCATGTTGTACTTCATCATAGGCGTATCCAGGATCCAAACTAGGGCGGCGCAAGACCTTTTGATAAGTATATTATCCGCTATTATGATACTAACTAGTCAACAGTGACTATTTCACTTACAACTTCAATTAACATTGCTTACCCCCCTTTTTACCCTACCTGGACTCGCCTATTATCTTATAATCGTTCGTAGAGTAGCCTGTGGTGCGTGTTTCATCCGAAAACTGCAGTATGTTATGTCATTGTACGCCCATGCCTCTTAGTTTCCTTGCAATAATATGACCCCCTTTCTTCCTTTCCTGAGCGCGCCTCTGCAAAAAAAATGACTTTATTCCCTTTTCTGGTCTCATATGTGCATATATTATTATAAGATAAACGTATATTGCGCCGTTATCGCTGGCATATCGTCATCACCATGCCAGTCACCCCCCTCTTCATGTTCCTGAACACGCCCCTGAAACTCTATATGCAATAAATTATGCAAATAATAGAAGCAGAAGCTATCTTTTACATCTTGAGAGCTATAAATGCCCCTTACATTGCTATATTAGCTTCCCGCCAAGCATTGAATACTTCCTGGAAACCCCCCTTTTTCAAGCCCCTGAAACCGCCTCTGCCATGCAATTTTGTATGATATTTCATTAACATCATCTAATTTGCACTTTTTGCAATCACGGTAAGTCGATGTAACTCCTTCATACTTGATGCAGTTAGGAAGAAACCGTGAAGATCGCATTTCCGTATTTTCGCCAAATGTCGCCTCCGAACCCACCCAAAACTGTGCCCTGGAACCGCTTCTGTTCAAGTTAAGAACTCAAAATTTTGACTCCAAATCCGGAGTTCAATTTTATGAAAAGTCCCAAAATTTCATGGGCCTGCTCCCAGCCGTTCTGGAGATATCTGCGAAAAATATGAGGGGGGGGGGGCGGAATCCGCCCCCCCTGTTACAAATAGGGTTAAGGTAGAGCGGAATTATTTTATGCTGAAATAACTATGTAGTTACTGCAAGCATCCACATGTGTAGCAGCCTGTAATAAGTCCCATCGGGTCTAAAGCGATCATGCCCGTATGTTTAGCATGGCGTACTAGCAATAGTCACGAATGTGTATGGCTTGCCACTACTATCAATAATGTATTTCTTAATCTTGTAATTTTATTTTTGCAGGCCCCGTAAATTACAATGCAGTGTGGTATGAATTCAGTTTAATTAAATTCAATCATAGTTCGCGACATTGACGAATCATGCATGCATTGCATCCCCATCTCGGGCATTTTAACCTGAGATATCATCCGACCGTCATTGGAACTGGTTGAAGTAAAATATAAATGGCATGCGCCTGACGATGGGTTTTGTTAGAATTGACCCTCTGAACTGATTCGATCAGAAAGTCAGTTATTTATATTGTGATACGTTGGTGATACGTTGAAAAAGGACGAAGTTTTATTATATACCAGTTTCGTTTGGGACTATTCGTGATTTTCACGTTCGACATTCATTCAAACTTGAATGCTCGATGTATGTTTTATCCTATTAAAAATATTCGCAAACTGTTGGGTAAATCGCTTACGATATCAGTATCAGAAAATAACTATTAAGGCAAATACACTGAACGAATGCGAATGGAACAGAATGGCATGAGCATATGGGTTCTTAGTTCCCTGTGTTGTTAGTATTTGGAAATATATTTTTTGGTGATTATTTTTACTTTTTCGTAACTTGTTACTTTGATTACCTAAAAATCAAATGATATAGATGGGGCATTCCACGACAAATCGACCAAGGCTTGACACCCTCATATTTTGCAATTCTCAAAATGGGTTTATAGAGTAATCTCAGGCACTAAAGCCAGCTGTGACAATCTTACATTTTTGCAGATCAACGGTCACCGAGTTTTTGCCTCCAGTATTTTTGAGAGGTCATGTTGTAAGGCCTTTGATCGCCTGTAGCCTGTCAACAAACAGCACGAACGTAATATAATTGAATAGCGTTGAGATTGCACTGATGCAAGGAAACTTTTGGCAATTTCGGATTTTTCATTTTTTGTTTTTGACCCCGTGACCTCGTGGCCTATTTTCCCATGCAATGCCTTGATCTGTGGCACCTCAAAATATGCATTTTTTTGCTGAAGCCAAGTCAGTCTTTATGAATATTTTTGTTTTGTTTTTATGTAAAAAAAAAACGTTTTGCCTATAAAGAGTCCTTTTAAGCTTCGCAAAAGCTCCGGTAGGCGGCGCTGCGAACACGTATTTTCGGACCGGGCAGAGATATCGAGATGCAGTAAACGACAGTGGATAGGTCTAAGTATTCTGAGATGAAGATGTAAGAATATTTGTGTGATCTGAGGTCAAGGTCAAAGTCGTATGTAAGCTCAAATATTGCAGGTAGCGCTTTGAACACATGTATGTGTATCTATCTCTAGACTGGGTAGAGATATCGAGATGCGGTAAACGACAGTGGATGGTTCTAAGTATTCTGAGACCAAAATGTAAAATACTTGTGTGATCTGAGGTCAAGGGCAAGGTCATATTTAAGGTCGCAATTGCAATATTTGACCTTAAATATGTGTTTGACCTTGACCTCAGATCACAAAAGTGCACAGTCCAATGGGATGCAGCACGAAGCCGCTGGCGTTTTGACCACATCGCCGATTTTTTCCTCAGTAAATGTGGATATGCAAACAGCTAGCAGATGTTTCAGGAAATGTGGATATGCAAGCAGATAGCAGATATAGTTCAATTCAGGGTATTTTTCAATTCAGGGTATGTGTACGTTTTCGTCTCAGAATACTTGACCTATCCCCTGTCGTTTACCGCATATCGATATATCTACCCAGTCCAGAGATACACATACATGTGTTCAAAGCGTTACCTGCAATATTTGACACTAAATACGACCTTGATCTTCACCTCAGATCACAAAACTATTTTACATTTTCCTCTCAGAATACTTAGACATATCCATTGTCGTTTACTGCATCTCTATATCTGTACCCGGTCTGAAGATACGTCCGTCCGTATCCGCACGGTGATCGCAGTCATATGTGATCGCAGCGTCGCCTACCGGAGTTTGTGCGAAGCTTAGAAGTACTCTTTATAGGCAAAACGCGTTTTTGTTTTATTTTATTTTTTTAAAGAATATTCATAAAGACTGATTTGGCTTCAGCAAAAAATGCAAATTTTGAGGTGCCACAGATCAAGGTATTTCTTGGAAAACTAGGTCACGAGGTCACGGGGTCAAAAAAAAAGAGAGAAAAAATCCGAAATTGCAAAATGTTTCCTCGCATCATTGTGAGATCAACCATATGGAATTATATTGCGTTCGTGCTGTTCATTGACAAGCTACAGGCGATCAAAGATGGCCTTACAACATGACCTCTCAAAAATGCCCGAGGCTCGGTGACCGTTGATCTGAAAGAAAAGATTGTCACAGCTGGCTTTAGCGCTCGAGATTACCCTATAAACCCATTTTCCGAATTTTAACAAATATGAGGGCGTCGAATTTAATTATTTGTGGTCGATTTGTCGTGGAATGCCTCAGATGGCGTGCCAATGCCACCATGACCTCTTACCTGTTTTATCCCCCCCCCCCCCCACAAAAAAATGGTTCTTTTGTTTTACCATCCGCAATTAACAGGAAGACGGAAGCTGTGCGAAAATACCCTGAATTGAACTATATCTGCTAGCTGTTTGCATATCCACATTTCCTGAAGAAGAAAAAATTGACGATGTGGTCAATACCCCAGCGGATTCGTGCTACATCCCATTGGACTGTGCACTGAGCTTTGTATCGTCAATAACAAATGCTCACTTCCGAGTCAGCAAGTCATTTATCTCATCCGAGGACAGCCGAGTCGGTCGGCAGAACAGCGGCCAGGCATACGCCAGAGTCGTGGCCCACATCTAATGGATCCTGACATGCGATCCCAAGAAGACCAGCATCTGAGCGTCGTAAAGGCGACCTCAGGCCGCTCGGGTACTGTTCGGAGTCAAGTTTCCTCCTCAGGTTCGTTTTCCAATCTCGTGCCAACGATGCTACTCCCGCGGCTTGAGTGTGTCAGCCGTGTGGTCCCAGTTCGACCTCGACAGAGGCAGTAGCGGTGGCGGCAGCAACGGCTGGAACGGCTGGAGCGGCTGGAGCGGCGGCGGCGGCGGCGGCGGCGGCGGTGGCGGCAGCAGCGGCGGCTGGGGCGACGGGGGCGGGGGCGGTGCACCGCCCCCGCCCCCGTGGCGGCCACCGGCTCCTGTCCAAAGAGCAAGGCTGCACACGGTCTCACGTGCGGCAGCGATTCGTGCCAGACCGCCGTCTACCACTGAGGGCACCCTAAATCACACGAGGCAATTCGGAAAGGAATTGGCTGACCCGACACACAGGCCGGCCATTGATATAAGTACTCTGGGCCGGCCATTGATATAAGTACTCTGGGCCGGACATTGATATAAGTACTCTGGGCCGGACATTGATATAAGTACTCTGGGCCGGACATTGATATAAGTACTCTGGGCCGGACATTGATATAAGTACTCTGGGCCGGACATTGATATAAGTACTCTGGGCCGGACATTGATATAAGTACTCTGGGCCGGACATTGATATAAGTACTCTGGGCGGGACCGACGGCGGCACGCGGGTACGACGCTCACACAGCCTAACACCAGTCATTACAGGCAGTAATAGATAGTCTGCAGATGTCGACAATCAGGCAAACAGTACCAACTATTATTTAGTGATGTTAAAATGATATCTACTTTATTTTAAAGTGACAATTAATGGTTGAAGTGGACCACGGCAATACGTTTGGACGATGGACAACTATCGATTCCTTTATAATAGTTTGTTTGCTTTTTGCGGATGCTATGCCCTTTGTTATAATAGTTTGTTTCCGTTTTGCGGATGCTATGCCCTTTGTTATAATAGTTTGTTTGCTTTTTGCGGATGCTATGCCCTTTGTTATAATAGTTTGTTTCCGTTTTGCGGATGTTATGCCCTTTGTTATAATAGTTTGTTTCCGTTTTGCGGATGTTATGCCCTTTGTTATAATAGTTTGTTTCCGTTTTGCGGATGCTATGCCCTTTGTTATAATAGTTTGTTTCCGTTTTGCGGATGCTATGCCCTTTGTTATAATAGTTTGTTTCCGTTTTGCGGATGTTATGCCCTTTGTTATAATAGTTTGTTTCCGTTTTGCGGATGCTATGCCCTTTGTTATAATAGTGTGTTTCCGTTTTGCGGATGCTATGCCCTTTGTTATAATAGTTTGTTTCCGTTTTGCGGATGCTATGCCCTTTGTTATAATAGTTTGTTTCCGTTTTGCGGATGCTATGCCCTTTGTTATAATAGTTTGTTTCCGTTTTGCGGATGCTATGCCCTTTGTTATAATAGTTTGTTTCCGTTTTGCGGATGCTATGCCCTTTGTTATAATAGTTTGTTTCCGTTTTGCGGATGCTATGCCCTTTGTTTGCAATGTCGTTGTCTATCTATTTATGCAGTCTTCTAAATTTGATTCGTTGTTTGTGTGGGTTGGCCGGTTCAATTTCCCTTGATAACTTGAAGCTCACAGACCAAATTGGTGGCCTATTTCTGTGCGCCATCCCCAAGAGGTGTTGGTGGGAGGTACAGTGGAGAGGACTGAGCTGGCCCGCGGTGATATACAACACAGCAACTCTGGCACACGCAGCCACGCTGGTAACAGCAGAGTGAACAAAAATACAGCGACAAATACATGATATATATGTCACGGAGATAACTACATGTATTGTCTAGGCATGCAGTACATTATATGTTTATAATTGCCAAACATAATTTCAACTAGCACCAAAATTATCTATACATTGATGATATCAATTAGTAATTGATGATACTAACGCATTGATTGTCCGTTTTTGAGATAATGCACCAGTGCGTGACTTTCCCTATTTTGAGACGTGAATATCTTCTCTGGTGTCTGAGACTGGCTTATTCATTGTATTTAAATGGGCTCAGATGTTCTGCGTCACATGTTCGTTGTAGCTCAGTCGGGTGCCCCTGTAGCTCAGCCGGGAGAGCGCTGGGCTTTTGACCTCACCCGGTGTGGCAGGCCGGGTTCGAGTCGCTTCGGCGCTCGCATTTGCCACTGACTGGGATGGCCTGCGGCCGGTGGCAGCGGTCGCACTCAAGGTCGGGTGACGTCAGAGGGCGGGGCGAACCGTGTCCAGGTATGTCGGACACGTTAAACTTTCACCTCTAAGTTCTGCTGGCTACCAGGAATTGTCCGATCGGACGGTAGGGGACAGGGCCTGCGTAACGAACTCTGCTTAGCGCAGGTTCTGACCTCGGAAATCCGTCCATTCAAAATCTTCGGACTAAATTCACTTTTTCAATTACCTTACATGCACAGTTCACACGTGCGTGATTTTCGTTGCGCCTTAAGCACTGAAAGGGGCCGCGAGTCCGTAGGACACCGTCTTGTTTGATTGTGCATGCTGTTCATTTTCTGCCGCCTCCGGTGTCTTATTACATGGCCAGATTAGGCGACAATGGCTAATTGTAAGCCATTTTCCCTCATGTGTCTGCGATCCGTTCACGTTTGGAGACGCCAACCGCTATTCACTTGTCTGGGGTGTCTGGTAACTGTTCATGTTTGGAGGCAGCAGCCACTGTTCTCTGGTGTTGTCTGGTGTCTGTTCACTGTTCCTGTTCGGACTTGGGAGACAGTGGCTGCTGTGTGTTCAGGTTTGGAGACAATGGCTGCTGTTTACCTGCGGTGTGTCTGTTCATGCTTGGAGACAGCAGTCACCGCTGTTCAAGTGTTCACCTGCTGTCTGTGATGTGTTGAGGTTCGGAGAGAGCGGCTCGTGGCCGCTGGTGGACGCCGGACACGACACCCCGGACAGCCAGACCAACTCCAGCATCGCCAACCTCACGCCGTTCACGGTGTACACGTTCCGAGTGGTGTCAGTGAACGGAGAGGGTTACAGCCGACCGGGACCCGCCTCCTACCCCGTCAGCACGCTCCGAGAACGTGAGTCCAATCACCGGCCGGCAAAACAGCTAACGCTAGCACACCGAACACCAACGCGCATAGGCTGGTTGAGTGATGCCTGACGACGTAGGTCTAGTCTTTTAAGTTCATATGTGTAAGCAAAGTATTCATGATTGCGTTATATGAGCTGCATGATAACGCGGACGCCGAAGATGTACATCGGATGAATGCACTTTTCTCCGAAGATGTATGTATGTATGTCTACAGACTGATTTCCGTTGGCAGTTGTGATGCTGCGTACTGTGTAGTAATACCGACACTCGTCTGCGGATACGGTGTGTGTTTTCTAGGCTGGCGATCACCGTGTGGGGCAAAGTCTGAGTCTGCCTCTGATGAGTGTGAGTCTAGGTCCGAGTCTGAGTCTGAGTCTGAGCCTTAGCCCAAGTCTGAGTTTGGGTCTGTGCCTATGCTTGGCTTTGAACCCATCTGGTTCCTAGCTTCAGTCTGATTCTAAGGTTAAGTCAGACTCGTCAGTCTGCGTCTGAGTCTGAGTCTCAGACTAAGTCTTAAGCTGAGTCTAGGCCCGAGTCGGGTTGAGTCTGAGTCTAATTCTAAGCCATTTTCCTCCGTACTGACTGTGCATCCCCTGTACGGCAGGTCCGGGCGCGCCTCCGAAACTCGCATTCGCCAGGAACCGTTCTGCCACCTCTATAGAGGTGGGCTGGCAGCCGCCAGCCAACCACACTCTCCACGGCGAGTTTACCGGCTACCGGCTGACGTATCGTCGGCTGGAGCCGGGCCGGCCGCCGGGGCCGCTGGCCGAGGTGGCCGTCCACGACGTGTCCGACCGGGTGAGAGCGATGGTCGTGTTCCCCCAGCTCCCCGCACTCTCCCCCTCAGCTCCCCTCACGAGACTCAGTCTCTATATCACACACAGCACTGCATCATTACACTACATCACACACTACATCACACACAGCAGACCGGCCTGTCACGGCCCGCAGGGCTGCATTGGGTCCGCGGCGTGAGTATGCTGCACCAGGCAGACTGATGCCGCCGATCCCAACAGGCTGAGGCCGTGCGCGTATTGCCCCCCATTGTGAGGCACGCTTATAGCTGTCTAGGTGTACGACGTTTATTGATGGCATGACGACACGGACATTCTCAAAATGCGACGTAGCAGTATGGTATTTATCAGAGGCCAAGGTGTTGTGGTATTCCAACCATTTAATTACGCCAAGTGCTTAACGTGAATATATTTATTAATGACGAGGACAAATGACGCATGAGTAGAATGTACCCAAGGGACACCACCGCTTGCAAGCTTCGCGCTGAAAAGTTGCTGTTTGTCGCCCCTCTGTTAATTTTGAAAACCCAATACGTCATACGCCACTCAGTTATTGGCGTGCAATGTTTCCAAATCGATATACTGGCATTGATATGAAACAACAACGCAACACTGAAGTATTTATATAATCTTCCTGAAACTTTTCAGGAAGATTATATCAATACTTATCCTGCTTATTACCACCAAACCGCAATTTTGTCAACATGTTTTATTCTTACCAACATATTACAAAATTATGAGGGACATTTCTAGCCAAAAATCGCAGGTGAAAGTTGTGAAGTTTTTTCAAAGCTTTCGGAATCTTTCAGAAGCTTTTCAGCGCAATAATTCTTCGTGAGAACGGCTATTATAATAGCTGTTATTAATAATAGCCTTTTAACGACATTTTTGGCTGAATGCTTTGGTTTTCAAAATATTGGTTCTCAAACTATACGCGCTCACCTGAAGATTTGCACATCCAGGCTGGCCCAATGCAACCGTGCTACTACCTCACACTAAGAGTTCCACTCCTTCTACACGTCATAAGCAAGTGTATGCATCGATGCGGGTTGCAAAATAAATACGTTTTGGAGAAAGTAGCAAACGTGTCGAGATTTAAATCAATGTTGACAGTCTAATGTTAATAATACTCAATTTGCAATAGCTGGAACTTGATAGGACGCATATTCTCCACCTATGTCCTACTTCTAAAGTAGCATTCCTGGCCGGATTCGCCTACTCATACAAAGCAGTCGAACCGGAACATTTACAGTGCGCGTTTACCATACGGATACGCAATTAACTTGCTTATTTATGTAACCGTGGCGTAGACAATTAGTTTCAGGTTGTTTGTAGAGCACGTTCATCACGTAAAAGGCAGACGTTTAAACGTCTCTACGCGAGTGCATCATTCCATGTACGTCATCCGCCATTAAGCCGGCCCGGCAGCAAACTTTTCACACGACTCGAGTCGTTCTGTCGGCAAAGTCAGCACTGTCGGCCATCAAACCGACTGTACAGTGGCCGGGGACGCCGGCAACTTGGCCGAAGACGCCGGCAACTTGGCCGGTAGCCGGCGTTAGTGTCAAACTCGGTCGATCCGGCCTGGACGGCGTCTCTAGTGATGGTGGACGGCACCCGGCGGTGGCCCGGGCCGGCCCGGCGCCGGGACAGCACTGCCCCACACCAGCACTCTCCCACCTGTCGTAAAGAGCGGTCAAACGAGCGGCGGCCGCGGCCACTTTGGATATTGGCCGCCTCGCTGGGAGGGGGCCTGCGATGACACACGGTGGATTCAAGTGTCTCATGCCACCTCATTCGCGAATCGTTCACATCCAGCGCTGTAAATGTGGAGTTAACCGTCATTATTCTCCTAAGTGGGACTTCCAAATGGGTAGGCATTACTATTTCCAACGGCTAAACATCATGCTGATCGTATCGTAGATTTCCGCGAAATGTGGCTATTGATAGAACTAAAGCCAGATGAGGGTGGCTTATATGAATTCAAAGGCACTGAAGGGGTTCGAATGTAACAGCGATGCAGCCAGCGACTTCGTACCTGTGAATTTCCAGCATATACTGTGACCGAAATAGCTCAATGCTCTGTGTCTGCATTTAGCCTAATGGCTGACGGATATAATTCAGTACCTGGAATATCCTCTATGGCCAGTGAGTTATTTCCTATTTCGATAATGACGTATCAATCAAACTCTGCTATTGTAAACGCAGTTTCCGTCGTTTTCTGCTATTTATGTTGCACGACTAATCGGTAGTATTCAAACGTGGCACACACTGTACAGCAGAAAACAGGTTGAAGATGAGAATTGCCAATGTTAAAAATGACAGGATGTGCTTCTCAGATGCATCGCTATACCGAACGCGATCATTGTCCCATCCTATTCAACTAAGGCAAAAGGCAAGTTGGTACCAGCATGTCGGAACTTGCCGGTTAATCCGAGGTATCTATCAAGTATCAGTGTGCACCACACCTACTCGGAATAAGACCCATGTCTCCTCGAGTAGGAGACAGCTGGCCACGTCTCCTTACACTATTCCCAAGACAGCCAGCGTTGAGAAGCACCCATTTGTCTAAAGCGAATGTCAGCGGCATTGTATTTATAGATCTGTTACGGGGCCTTCAAGGGGGCGCCATACCCACATTGGGAAGCTATCAGGGCGTGGCGTTGCCGAGAGGCGGCCAGGGGGATGGGAGGCAACTTCTGACGGACAGGTGCTGTTAAAGGGAATGTTTCACCTTTGTATTAGTTTTAAACTGAGATAGTATATACTGGCCGAAGACATCTTGGGCCGGTATTGAAATGTATAAATTACTAAGGTCATTTTTCCCAAAACTTAACAGTTTTTAATTAATTTAATTTACAATTTTCAAAATGACTCCAGGCTGGTGCAGCCGCTGATTGGCTGACAGACACTTTTTCAGCCAATCCCACTTTGTCAGCCAATCAGCGGCGGTCTATAGCTCAATAATGACGTCATTCACCCAAATAAAAAAAAAACACTTTATTTGTATAAAGTTAAGTGACTTTTCGGGTGAAAAAATATCACCATCGTTTTCAGCGGCACTTACTTCATATTTTCTACTACAACCTGCGTATATTTGACAACTTTCAGAAAGGTGAAACATTCCCTTTAAGTGTATTGGGGGTTTGGAAGCCAGTGGAGTAGTAATTTATCCTCTAATGGGAACCCGGCCACTAGAAAGTTCCATGTTGGCTTATGAGGGCGCCAGCGTTAAATGCACGGATCTATTTCCGAGGTGATATTCAGAGAAATTATCGACCGCGGAAATCGTTCAGCATTACTTGGCTACAGTGCATACTGACCACTTTTGAGTTCGACTTATCGTTCTATAAAAATTTGAAACATTATTCTATGAAAATCTCCAACATTGTTCTATGGAACTAGCCTCCAATGCTCTAAGAATTGCCTGAAACGTTTCGGGAGCTACAGCGTGAGTTAGAGGACGTTCTTCCCACGTGACATGTCTCGCCCGGCGGCGACGGAAACGCAGTCAGCCACCAGCAGGCTAATATTGCTATATCGCCAAGGACCGGACTTCAGCTGGAGCACGTGCTGCGGGCGCAATATCTGCCTTCTCCAGACACACCTTGTCAACAATAAATACAAATAAGTCTACTTCAAATTAAAACATGCAACACACACATTACCACTTCCTCATTTGAATTGCTCGAACCACGACCGACATGCCCTGATGTCCGGATATAACCAGTTAGCAGCCATACCTTAGGGCACTTCAACTTTCAACAGCCTGTAGAAGGTCGAAGTGTGCAATGAATCATATGCCGTTCGGCCGAGGCTGGACGGTAAGTTCTTAGCGTGGTACACCTTGGATGCTTCACAATGGCAGTTTACCTGGTAATGTCCATTCGGTTATTTCAATGTTTTAAACTTATTGATGTTATTATAGTCGGGCACGTATGGTCGTGTTTTTCTCACCACAGACGTTGCGTGGCATAATCGGAGACCCTGTGAAATGAGTAGGCTCTGTTGTTGCGATATCTCCGTAGATAACGCGTCGGTGACCGATAGGTGCGAGCCGAAACAATGGATAGTCAGCTGTCTGCATGACCTCCTGCAGTCTATCCCAATGTTACAAACCTCGCTCAGCCCAGTGAATTGCATGACATCGTTTCCACGTATGAGATCTAAGATGTACAATTTAGAATAGTCGATAATAAAGACAAGTCGGCTGTTCGCTCAGTGTTCGGAGAAGAGTCGCGACAGAAATATGAAATACAGTATGCCGAGTGGGAAATGTCACATCGTAGCCAGGGGTGATATTTCACATGTCGCGATGCCTTGACGTCACGTCAGTTTTGCGTTGTCCTGCTTATAGCTGACCACATAGCCCTGACCACACAGGGTGTTCGTTCCGCCCGGCTGCCCGAGGCTGGCGAACGGCAAAGTGCCCGACGTTCCCCCGATACTCAGAATATGCAGACAGCAAGCAATATGATTCGTTTTGACCGAATATCTGAATACGCATTGCGTTGCAGACTTATTGACAAGTTGTTGGAATATAGTGTAATGTAATGTTGTAATGTAATGTTGTAACGTTGCAACTATTTCCTCGGCAGAACTACTTCATTGAACATCTGGAGCCGTACACCCAGTATGAGATCACTCTCCAGGTGAAAAATCCAGAGGACCTGGGCCCACCTGCATCCATCACAGCAACCACTGGAGAGGGCGGTAAGTCAAGACTAAACTCATCTGCACTTACCATGGCTACAGTTACCACTGAGGAGGGCGGTAAGTCAAGACTAAACTCATCTGCACTTACCGTGGCTACAGTTACCACTGGGGAGGGCGGTAAGTCAAGACTATACTCATCTGCACTTACCATGGCTACAGTTACCACTGGGGAGGGCGGTAAGTCAAGACTAAACTCATCTCTACTTACCATGGCTACAGTTACCACTGGAGAGGGCGGTAAGTCAAGACTAAACTCATCTGCACTTACCATGGCTACAGTTACCACTGGGGAGGGCGGTAAGTCAAGACTAAACTCATCTGCACTTGCCATGGCTACAGTTACCACTGGGGAGGGCGGTAAGTCAAGACTAAACTCATCTCTACTTACCATGGCTACAGTTACCACTGGAGAGGGCGGTAAGTCAAGACTAAACTCATCAGCACTTACCATGGCTACATTTACCACTGGGGAGGGCGGTAAGTCAAGACTAAACTCATCTGCACTTACCATGACTACAGTTACCACTAGGCAGGGCGGTAAGTCAAGACTAAACTCATCTCTACTTACCATGGCTACAGTTACCACTGGGGAGGGCGGTAAGTCAAGACTAAACTCATCTGCACTTACCATGACTACAGTTACCACTGGGGAGGGCGGTAAGTCAAGACTAAACTCATCTGCACTTGCCATGGCTACAGTTACCACTGGGCAGGGCGGTAAGTCAAGACTAAACTCATCTGCACTTACCATGGCTACAGTTACCACTGGAGAGGGCGGTAAGTCAAGACTAAACTCATCTGCACTTACCATGGCTACAGTTACTACTGGGGAGGGCGGTAAGTCAAGACTAAACTCATCTGCACTTACCATGACTACAGTTACCACTGGAGAGGGCGGTAAGTCAAGACTAAACTCATCTGCACTTACCATGACTACAGTTACCACTGGGGAGGGCGGTAAGTCAAGACTAAACTCATCTGCACTTACCATGGCTACAGTTACCACTGGGGAGGGCGGTAAGTCAAGACTAAACTCATCTCTACTTACCATGGCTACAGTTACCACTGGGGAGGGCGGTAAGTCAAGACTAAACTCATCTGCACTTACCATGGCTACAGTTACCACTGGGGAGGGCGGTAAGTCAAGACTAAACTCATCTGCACTTACCATGGCTACAGTTACCACTCGGGAGGGCGGTAAGTCAAGACTAAACTCATATCTACTTACCATGGCTACAGTTACCACTGGGGAGGGCGGTAAGTCCAGACTAAACTCATCTGCACTTACCATGGCTACATGGGGAGGGTGGTAAGTCAAGACTAAACTCATCTCTACTTACCATGGCTACAGTTACCACTGAGGAGGGCGGTAAGTCAAGGCCAAACTCATCTGCGCTTACCATGGCTACAGTTACCACTGGGGAGGGCGGTAAGTCAAGACTAAACTCATCTGCACTTACCATGGCTACAGTTACCACTGGGCAGGGTGGTAAGTCAAGACTAAACTCATCTCTACTTACCATGGCTACAGTTACCACTGGGGAGGGCGGTAAGTCAAGGCCAAACTCATCTGCACTTACCATGGCTACAGTTACCACTGGGGCAGGAGCGTCGCCGAGCACTTTTGAGTGTGGGGTGTGGTCGGCTGAAATGACGAAACAAATATACCCCCATTTTTCTGCTTGTATTTTGAGCATTTGCAGCATTTTTTATGTGGATTTTCATGTTATGCTTAGCGCTGCCAAGCGACGCGATTTGTTAACGGGTTTTCCTAATAAACCCAGAAATATAAGCGGTGGGCCATGTATAGGATAAGAAGCTAAAAATGCTATAAATTCAATTCAGCGTTACGAGGAACCGAATACGATGACGATGGCTTCGTTATGATGATGGCCACCGATGTGACGCCGCGAAGCGGCGCGACAATTTTAATTTTAGGTCGTGGAAAACGAAATTTAAACATTGGAACTAGACCGTGAGTGGAGCCAAGCCTCAGGAAACCCCTTTTCCTGGTTACACATCTCGATATGATGAAAAATATTCAAATGAAGGTAGTTCTTCGTATATATTAGCCTCGGATAGTTAATCACGAAGACCGGTGGCAGTCAGCGCTCAATAGTACATATGATAATAATAACTGTATACATATGTACTGAACTGTAACAAACAACTGGTAGCAGTGCAAATGGTTTGAAAGCAGCAAGGGGCAAAATTACTTTTCCGCGCATAAATGGTCCCTGTGGATCTGGAGGAGCCTGGGGGGAGATGGCTTGGGGAGATGATCTTGGCCTGGTCCCTACTATTAGCTCTTCGGTCCAGCAAGTTGGGCACCGCAGAAGCAGCTTCCGGGTGCCTATGTCCGCGTCTTTGCGTTCGCGTCGCCTTTTTCGGAACTCGGCAGACTTGCTAAACATGTAGCCCGCTTGAAAGTTAATATTTTATGAAGGGAGTGGGCTCTGGTGGAATTAATTTTCCTATTTTGCAAATTTGTATAAGCAATTGCGAAACTTGTGTCATGCCGCGAAGCGGCGCGAAATTTCCACTTTTTGACTGTGGATAGCTGGATTTTTACTGCTGGCAATGGTAATTTTTACGGTAAATTGTTCACTTCCTCCGCAAAAAGTGTGTGTGTGTGTGTGTGTGTGTGTGTGTGTGTGTGTGTGTGTGTATGTGTGTCTGTGTGTGTGGGGGGGGGGGGTCAAAACCACCCCACCTTTTCAGAGTGGAAAGTCGGGGGGAAGGCAATCATTGGGCTTCCATCTTCTCCCGAAATTCGACATTTCTTGCTAAGTTACAGTACAGAACTCGCTGGAAATTATCATAAATTAATATATCTCGTAGTGCTTGTGCAAGAAGCATGAATATATTTTAAAATGTTTCGTTTTAATTGAACTCCTTGAATGTACCAAAGTAAGAAATTAAACTTTGTTTTACATTTGCATTCGGGCACAGCCCTTCATCAGATGTATTGCAATCGAAAAGTTCTGTTTAAGCTTGATTGCAATACATATGAAGAAGGACTGTGCCCGAATGCAAATGTAAAACAAAGTTGAATTTCTTACTTTGGTACACTCAAGGAGAAGGTCGATTAAAAACATTTTAAAATAAAATAATATTTGGTTTCGTTGTGCTAGGAAAGGTTTGCAACTCACGCACTCTGCAACTCATTTCGTAAAACGACTCAGGCTCTGAACTATTACGCTTATGACTGCTGCCATTTTTAGACCATAAAGGTAGGATAAGCTACAACTCTAAGAAAAAATTTCTGCGGAAGACATAGACTTTTCAAAACGAATCACTACTAAGACGCTCCGATTCAGGTTCGCGCATGCATTAACTCCCGAACGCATTTACCATAGGAAAAAAAAAATTCCGCCGCGCAGATGTCGCGTCAGCGTCATTTTCGGTCATGAATTTCACTAGGGTCATGACGTCATAACTTCAAGGACCATGAGCTTAATTGTTTTAGTTTTTAATCATGCCTGAGTTCATTTCGAATTTGTATTATTGTTTGTTTAAATTTACATTATGACAACTTATCCTTGTTTTTATGAACCCAAAATATTGGTACCTTCCAAATTGTCCCCAACCCCATACTCGTGTTTGTTTACGCTTCGCGACATGTGCATTGTGCCGTGCCCATCAGGTGGCTATACTCTTCTTCATAAGTCGGTGTCCCGTAACACGTGCTTTTCCCTGGCCACAGTCCCCTCGCGGCCGGAGAACGTTTCTGTGCCGATCTCTGGCGTCCGTGACCGGACAGTGACGCTGCGCTGGGTGCCACCACGCCAGCCGAACGGCGTCCTGAGAGGCTACAACGCCTACTGGACCAGCAACAAGGAGCCGATCAAGACGCGTCGGATCCCGGATGGAAACCTGCGCTCCTTCACCATCACAAACCTCGGTAAGCGTGGTAATAGCTGAGCAGTGAGCACTGAGCACAGTGTGCCATTCCTTGGAATTTGTCCCAAGATTTTTTCCCAGGATTTGCAGGATTCCTCCCCAGGATCCCAGGATTTGGGCACTGACATTGGGATCTTGGGATCTGAAGCAAAATTATTGGGATATGGGCTGATTTACAAAAACAAATCGGGTTAGACTTCCCTTAAACTTCTTCTGCTTTTCAAGTTTAATTCCAATCTGCCTATCACACATATTTTAGTCAAATATGATGTTTTGGTGACAAAAAAAAACATTTTTGGTTATCTTTATTATTTACCCAAGGTAGAACTGCTTCCTTCGGTGGAAATATGACAGTCAACGAAAGCGATATGGTAGCCAAAAGTGTTTACTTCCGGCGCAATATTTGGTGTTGCACCACTTACCACCATCAACTCATCCATCCGACGGGAAGGGAGTTTCAGGCGAAATAACCTGAATTTTCGACAAATTTGGCACAGCCGTTCGGGCATCGCATCAATTACCTACATTGTGTAAAAGTGTTAACTTTGTGTCATCTCAGGTCAGGTCACCAGGTCACGTCAAGTGACCTTACCTCCAAAAATGTTTGTGGTCGTGCCAAAGCCGCAGGATTTGACCAATTTGAAACTCACAGAAGTTAATCAGGGAATACGTATCTACAATTCGTATATCTCAGATTGTATAACGGTGACCCAAAGTCAGGTCAATATCGTGACCTGCCCATTATAAGTCAATATGAAATATGCAAATGCTTCCTTTTCAGAAAATATGCATTAGATAAGTCCAATTATTTCAGGGTCATGTTATTGTGATTTCACCTTTCATGCAACGGTCAGGCTGGCAAGAGACGAGTTATAAATGTTGTGGCTAAGGGCCGGGAGAGCTAAAAGTGGAACCCGGTAAGCGTAGGCTCGATACCCACTGAAGGCGAATATCCATAGTGAGGTGGCTGTGGGTGCTATCGGCGATGCAGTGCGGAAGGCTATGCAGCAGTTGCGTGGGCTCTCAATGTCGTGATTCATTGTCGTTACCTGTAGGGGTATGAATAAGTCAGAGAACGTGTAGTAAGATGAAGTATTTCTACCCACCTTCCCATACTTCTGAATCCTGATCCCGTAACTCGAGTAAAGGCGTCGTACACTACTGCACGATATATTGTACAATACTGAGTTGGTGCATAGGTTCAAAAGAGTAACATGGATTTAAGTTTACAGGATATGATAGACATATGTTCTAAGATACAGGCTTAAAAGACACAAGTATAACTCAGTCATATATAACTTCGTCACAGGCTCAGTGATAGTTTACTGGTTCAGTGTTGGTTTGGTCACCATTCTTACGTCGGGGGACCCGTCTCCCCCGCTCCCAGCGGCGCTGGGGACTTACATGATATCGAAGTCGTGGTAGGTTGGTGTGGCCTCGGCGCTACCGGGTAACCTAGGCGCTACCGCGTTCAGTGCATACAGCGTATATACAGCGCAATATACCATCTATCAGCAGCGTGTTTTTACAGAGTGATTAATGTGATACCACGCGGACACAAGGCTGT
Organism: Chirona hameri; assembly: GCA_036785665.1. Classification (NCBI taxonomy): domain Eukaryota; kingdom Metazoa; phylum Arthropoda; class Thecostraca; order Balanomorpha; family Balanidae; genus Chirona; species Chirona hameri. The sequence goes on along the minus strand of JAXIVJ010003224.1, from coordinate 76,269 downwards.
TGACCAACTATGGTAGTGCGACACGGCCTGGGAGATAAGATTGATCACATTATTTTACCCCATTATTGATGACCCAGGTGGAATTGTTGCTCAGTGACCTTTGAGAGGTCAGCTGAGGTCATCCGAGACCACCTTTTTTGCCAATAATTCTTGATAGAATACAGATAGAGACCTGCGACCGACCCCACTGTTTATTTTTCTCGTCGAAACGCCTCGTTTGCAGCTGGCAGCATGACCTACTTGGGTCAGCAAATGACCTTGACCTGAGGTCAAATTTCGGACTTGACCTAGACCGGTCACCATGTATGTATGGAGATGTATGCCAAACCATATGGTTTGAAGTGCCTGGACGAGCCAAACACGACGGCGTTACAATTATTTTCCTATCTTCACCAGATAAATACAAATTATTCGCAAAACACCTTTTCGAAGAAAATGTCATTTTGACATTTGGTGACCTCTGGAGCCTGAACTATTGACCTTAGCTAAACTTTGAGAACACCCTAGCTACTGAATTTTTTTTAACAACAGCTTTCGAATAATTTTTTACGTTTGTTCCTAAGTAGCTATCATGGTTTCCGAGATATTTGTGGGTTTCTGGAGCCAAGTCTTAAACTTGGAAAATTTGACCTTTGATGACCTCTGGTGACCTCAATTTTGAACTGAACAAAGACATGACTGAATGACCCCCCCCCCCCCCGGGCGAAGTTATCTCAGAGGCCACAGGGGCGCGGGTCAACACTGAAAGTGGTATTTCACTTGCAGAATTTAACCCGGCATTAACTGGGGTCTTAGCCGAACGTCATTGACTGGGGGGGGGGGGGGGCGTTAAACGCCCCCTGGTTATCTTCCGAACCAATTATCACAGCGAGACGCGCAAGGCGGCAATCGAAATCTCTCAATGAGATGAATCTAGCATACTCAAAAATGTCAAAGTAAGGTCAAATTTCAGGTCACGGTCAGGTCAAGGGTCAAAATCGACGTATTTGAGCTTATGGGCTATATTTTCCATCCAAAGCCTTCGATTACGACCAGGATCACCCAAAGTGATGTCAAAGGTATGATAAACATCAAGCTTGACCTAAAGTGAGATTGTTGGCCAAGGTCAAGGTCAAGGTCATGTCACAAAAGGTCACTATGCTTAAAATATCTACGAAAATCGTGCAACACATGTTTTATGAGTTATTTTCCACATAGAATTCGATAGTGGTATAGTCATTTTACCACCTGACTTCATTTACGTGAATTTAATGTCGAGTTCAGGTCAAGTTCAGGTCACTGAAGGTCAACATTTTCAAATTGATAAATCTAGATAACAAAGGCTTGTTCCTAGACCAGTGTTGTCTCGGAAATACAGTGGTGCAATTTATTTGTCTGTATGTGGTCAAAAAAGCAAAACAAAACATTTTAAAGATGACGTCATGAGTTGCCCATACGTTAGATGCCATACGTCAGTCAAAAAAGGTGATATCAATCTGAAATTTGGTATGGTAGTTTCCCATATGTGGTTCTCTGACATATGTTCCGGCTTTTTTTTATATCTTTGAAAAATTCGATGTTGTGGGCATTTTCCACCCAAAAAAAAACTTTTTTTTTGGGGGGGGGGGGTGAAACCCCAATATTGTTCAAAATACGAGATAGCCAGTTTGCAGCCCTTGCAATTTGCTATCATTTGGCGTTTTGTATTGCATTTTGCCTTACATATGGCATTTCTACGGTCTGGCAAACTTTAGCTGATTTTGGTGTAAAACTCGTGTGTAGTGACGTCACTAAATTCGATTTAACTCGAAATTTTCGACGAAATTGATTCATTTTTGCATAGAAGACGAAAACATGATTTATAAGAAGGTACCCGAAGTTTCACGTTGATGGCGCTTTTCGTTTTTGAGCTATTACGAAAATGCATCAGGGGGCGTTAAGCGCCCCCCCCCCCCTAGTCAATGGCGGGTTAAGGCTGTGCACGGACGCTTGCATGACAGTAGCGTAATTGTCACAACTTGCCCCAGTGGTGGGGTAAATTAATGCAACTTGCATTGTATTTTAAGTGGAGCAAACCGTAACGGTTTATCGTTAACGCCCTGGCTAAGATGATTCTCTAAAATGGAGTTCTCGACACTGTGTAGTCAGTGTCAAATCGCTATCCCTGAAACACATCCTGTCAGGCCATGACCAATGCAACTGGGAATAATCCACTTTCTTGTCCAATTTTCGCTTTCGATTCTGCATACGACCTTGGGATATTGCTTGGGATATGTGCCTTGCAACATTGGGAATTAAGTGGCAATCTTGGGATATTTGAGTAACGATCTTGGGATCTCTGAAAAACGTGAATGGCATCACTGGCTGAGCAGCATACCTTGGCTTGTTGTGCAGAAACACCTGTGGCTATAGACTGCACCGCATAACACAGCTGTAATCCGGTAAAGCATACCTCCACACGTCGGTCCTCCGTAGTTCACAGATGTTCATGCATTCTGAACAATAAAAATAGCTGTTGGGTCGGAAGCTCATGGTTTTGAATAGCTTCAAGACATGTTAACTTATATGAAATGGCTCATTAAAGATTAATCACTCACTGTATCCTGCTCAATACTGAGCGACGATTGTTACTTTGGATCGTCACAAGGGCGGATCCAGGGGGGCGAACGGGGCCATGGCCCCCGGTATTGGGCATCCCAAAATTGCAGCAGTCAAAATCCAGCTGCATGACACAAATTTCGCAATTGCATATACAAATTTGGAAAATTAATTCCATTAAGTGTCTTGCAGAGGCTCTCCTTGTTGGTAATTGCTGGCCCCAGGGCCAAATCTCTTCATAACATATTAACTTTAAAGCGGGATACATGTTTAGCTAGTCTGCCGAGTTCCGAAAAAAGGCGACGCGAACGCAAAGACGCGGACCTCGGCAACCGGAAGCTGTTCCAGCAGTGCCCAACTTGCTGGCCCGAAGAGCTAATAGTGGGGACCAGGCCAAGACTATCTCCACAAGCCATCTCCCTCAGGCTCCTTCAGATCCACAGGGACCATTTATGCGCGGAAATGTCGGTCTGCCTCTTGTTACTTTGAAACAATTTACACCGTTACCAGTTGTTTGTTACAGTTCGGTACATAAGTATGTATACAGACTACAGTTATTATTATAATATGTACTATTGAGCGCAGACTGACACCGGTCATCGTGATTTACTATCCGAGGCTAATGTATATGAAAAACTACCATCATTTCAACATTTTTCATCATACCGAGATGTGCAAACAGGAGAAGGTGATACCTGAGGCTAGGATCCACTCACGGTCTGGTTCCAATATTAAAATTGCGTTTTCCACGACCTAAAATTAAATGTTCACGCCGCTTCGCGGCGTCACATCAGTGGCCATCGTCATGACGAAGCCATCGTCATCGTCTTCGCTTCGTCGTAACGCTGAATTGAATAAATAACATGTTTAGCTTCTTATCCTCTACAAGGCTAAGAAGCTAAAAATGCCTATGTTTCTGGGTATTATCAGGCAAACCCGAGGAGAAAAATATCGCGCCGCTTCGCGGCGCTAAATAACAAGTACCTACTATAACATGCAAATCCACATTAAAAATGATGCAAAGACTTAAATACACGCATAACAAATTGGGGTACATTTTTTTGTCGTCATTTCAGCCGACCCCTCACTCAAAAATTATCAGCGACGCCCCTGGGTACAGCTGACAATTGACATAGTTTTGCTCAGTGTAAGGCAATGTCGGAACAATACAAACTGCAAGCTGACATCTTTCCTTTTTCGATATCCCAAAAGGTCAAAAGCCTAAAAAAAATATACAAATTCGAAATCGTGTGGTTGCAAAATAAAGTGGCCCAAATCCGGGAAGAAATTCGAAATTGGGGGTAGGTAAGGTCCGCTAAAAAACGGTTTGCCCCCCCCCCCCCCCCCCACCCAAAAAAAAACGACCGGCTGGATCGTCATATCTCTTAAATGACTTTACGTATCGGTGTGAAACTCAAAGCGAGAAGTTAACACTGGCATGGGATTTGAAAGTGATGTTACGCGTTTCTATAAGTTTCGAAGCCATGAACCTTAGCTTAGTTTATCCGAAAGTTACTGGTCGGAGGTACAGTCGTTATCGTCTCCGAAAATGGGGAACTTCACATCCCGTGACATACGTTGAGCATATTGCGCATTAGACAGTATCAATCAAGCCAGTAGCGGATCCAGGGGGGGCCGTAGGGGCTGAAGCCCCCTGCCTTAGAAAACGGCGCCATTTTTGTATTGGATTTGCCGGCGCCGAAGGCGCCGTAGCGTTTTCGGGAGGCCGCCAGGGCGCCCTTGCGCCTACCAACAGCATCGTAGCACTCTTGGAAGGCACCCTGGCACCCTCAGAAGACATCTTGCCGCCCTCACAACGCATTATGCCGCCCTCGGAAGGTACATCGCCTTCCGAGGCGATGACGAGTCGCGACTCGTCTGTATTAGGAAATACACGTGTCGGTCGAGAGCCTCGGCCGACAACAACGCGCGACTGGTGTGACGGCCTCCGGACTCCGGCACGACAGCGGACTACCGGCGGTGACGATGTCACGCTCACCGACTCGTACCCGTTCTCGGAGCTCGACGCTGGACGTGGAAGCCGTGGTAGAGGCCGTCATCACCCGACTCACTAGTGCCGGACTGATCGGAGCGGCACCAGCGGCAGCGACGACTGAGCCTGTGCCGGAGCCGGGGGAGAGGAAGCCGGTGTTCGGGGTCGAGGTGACGGCGACGGGGCCCAGCTTAGCTCAGCGGCGCCTCTGGCTGGAGGAGCTGCGGATGCAGAACGGGTCATCTGTGCGGTTCGGCACCCGCGAGAAGGAAGAGGTGAGAGCGCTGCTGATCATCGGTGACAGCGGCGGACCGCCCGGTGACCACCACGCCTGGTACTGGTCCCGCGTCCGCCTGATGTTAATCGTCGCGCATCACGGGTGGGCGGCGGCCATCGACGACTCACGCACCAGCGACATGGACCGACTGGGAATTTTTCTCACCCCGGCCGCCGCCGGCCCAGCGGTGCCGCCCGCCCAGCACGTGCCGGTGGCTGACTTCGGCCACCGCGCCCGACCCTCGCGGCCGTCTGGGCTGCGGCCGCCGCGGCGCGCGGCGCCGTCGGCCCAGACGAGACGTCAGGATTAGAGCGGCACTTCGGTCGGCGGGAAGGGCTACGGTCTCGGCGCCCCGCTCCGGCCCCTCGCCGACCGTTTCTCCCGCGGCGCTCTCCTCTGCCGGGGGAGGCGACCCGGCTCCAGTGCCGGGCCGTGACGGCGCGCCCTGCCCGCCCCGGGCGGTGCTGCTGTCTGCCGCCCCGGCTCTGCTCGGCGCCACACCCCTGGTGTGCGGCGCGGGCGGAGTCGCATCGTTTGGGCGCTGCCGTGATGGGGACTCGGCGGCAGGCGCTGGCGCGTTTCGGCCGCCGCCCTATCTCTCGGGAGACGTCGATGGTGGTGCCATCTCGGAGGAGCTGGCGCAACTTCTGGTGGACTCGGTCGGCGGTGGGGTTCGGTCGGCGTTGTCATCTCCATCCGTGGCGACGGCCTGTTCGCTGCTGAGTCTCATCGGAGATAATCGTCAGCGTGTAGGGGCCGCTGCGCGAGTTCGGCCACCGGTGGCGGTCCGGGTGAACCCGGACTACTACGCGGCGCATCATCGGGTGCGCAGTGTGCTGGCGCGCGGACTGAAGGTGCGGGTGCCGGTGATGGTGCCGCCGGTGTGGCGCGTCACGCCACGTTCGAGACTGATGAGTGCCGCTGTCGAGGACTCTGTGGCGGCGGGTGTCTTACGGCTCGGCAGGCCGACGGCGTGCTACAGACTGTTTCCGGTGGCAAAGTCTGAGACGGTGGCTCGGCTGGTATACGACATGTCAGAACTGACGCCCTTTTTGCCTGACCGTCCGTGTGTGTTGCCGTCAGCTGAGCGTGCGTTAGAATTAGCATTTAAAGGCTTTAAATATGCTATTAAAATAAACCTTCGTGACGGATTTTTTCACATACCGTTAGCTCCTTCAACGCAGAAAATTTTTGGGGTTAGTTATGAGGGGAAAACTTATGTATTTACTAGGCTGCCCATGGGGCTTAAGGTGGCGCCAGCAGAGATGCAACTGTTTTCGTATGTTACTGTGAAGCTGGTGGAGGAGCGATTTCCTGGGGTGATAGGTATTGCATATATAGACGATTTTCTGTTTCTCGCGCGTGATCCTACATCGTTGGACGGTGTGTGCAAATTTTTAACAGAAGTTGGTCTGTGTATTAATTTGGAAAAATCTGATCTTATTCCCGCTAGCGCTGTTACATTTTTGGGCGTATGTATTGATTTGATTAAGTGTTCGGCACGTGTTAAATCTGACGTAATTGTGCCTCTGCGGAGTGCTTTGTCGCGGTGTTCGCCTGTCTGGCCGCTGGCGTGGCGGCAGCGGCTTGCCGGTTTTGTTAATTTTGTCCGTCCATTTATGAAACTACCACTGGAAGTTGTGACGGCGGTTCGGGATGGCGATCGATGCGCGTGCGAGGCTGCAATGCCGTATGTGTCTGGAGCAGCGGAGTGGCGATATGCTGACAGGATCGCCTGGTCGGATTTGCATGAGCGCAATATTTTTGTAGACGCTACACCGACATGCATTGGCATTGTGCGGCCGGGCTGTGTCCCATTATCTATTAATTTGCCAAGTGTTGTGCCTATTTATGTAGCTGAGTACGCCGCTGCTCTGGTGGCAGTAGCGCTTATGTCTGACGGCGAACCGTTTACTATTTTTTCGGATAATATGGGTGTATGTTATAATTTAGATAAGGGTAGATGCCCGAGATCATGGCTGCCTGTCATGTTTGGAATTTTCCAGAAGAGAGTTTTTTTTCAATTCGGTATATACCGACGCAATGTAACCCGGCTGATGCCCCGTCTCGCGCCATCTGTCGGTGACCGGTCCTGGGGTCAGTAGGTGGCGTGATGGTCAGCTGACCAATCGGTAGCGGCTGGCGGGCTGGCGACAGCCAATGGAGAGCCGGCTTTGTTGGCGACGGTACGAAGCCGGTCCCCGCAGTTTTGTGTGGAGTCAGTCGCGACTCGTCTGTATTAGGAAATACACGTGTCGGTCGAGAGCCTCGGCCGACAACAACGACCCCTGGCGTTTCGCCCCTAATTGAGCTAGAGCTTCGATTAAAAAACGAGCGTGTTGCTTGTGAAGAGAAGAAGTCATTAACATCCGATTTTAAGGTCCGGGGTCATTAGGTAACCTCTGAGGTCATGTCAATGACCCGGATGTCATCAAATCGTGAATGTGTAGAAATTGAACACTAATCGAGCTAAAATAGTGAATGAACATCTAATTATGCTTAATGGGTGCCAAATGTGAAGTCAACGTCACAAAATGTCCTAGAAACTGCCAAATTCCAAAAAGGTCATGTCAGGTCAACGGAGGTCAGTGATCTCAGTTGATCTGTGGAAGCGCATGATCCCAGTGGAATATATTATTATGTCGAATGGATCCCAGATTTGAAATCAGCATCACAAAATGTCCTAGAAACTGCCAGAAGCCAAAAAATGTAAACTGAGGTCATCTGAGGTCAGTGACCTCGGTTGACCTCTGAAAAGGTCAATCGAGGTCACAATCTCAGTGGAAGCCACAACTGTCACCTGGAAACACTTGTGCATATGACAGGGTTTCGGACTCTGGACCGGTTTTGCGGACACGGGTGTAAAAAAAAATATACACACGTCCGTTTTTAACCAATCTTGACTATCTTGGCGTCAAATTGTTGGAAATTAAGTGGACGCTCATTTTCTATCCTCGAAAGTTAAATATATTTACTCTGAGTATGAATAGTTTAGCGTAAAAGATGAAAAAGGGCAAAAAACGCGTTTTTCAGGGTAAAAAGTACTTGGTCGCCCAACTTCGAAGAGCCGGTAGCACCACAACCATATGCTTGGCGGAGTTCGCGCTAAACTCATTCTTTTGTTCATTCAATTTACTTTCAGAGCAAATCGAGTTCAATTAGTTTCTCACATTTTATTTAGACGCTGCCTTGGATCTTAACCGAACCGACCAGAGTAAAAACTATATTCAAATAGGCCAATTTAGTAACAATTTCCCATAAAACCATTCTTCTACAACACTTATCCGGGTTCTAAATAGTAAAACTGGAAATGTATCGATTGAGCAAAGCCTTGGGAACAAAATGGTACCATTGTGAATCTTTTGCGAGCTATATTGACGGTGCAATCAATGGTTTCGTGCTCGCATGTTTCGCATGAACATAAAAGAGAATGTTATTTTTGCCACATGCTGGGAAATTGTGTGGTTCCTAATTGCTGAAATGTGTCGCAGTGTCACGATGTTTAGTTTGCTAGCTGATGCAGCTGTCGCCTGTCGACAGTGTCGCCTGTGATGCAGCTGTCGCCTGTCGGCAGTGTCGCCTGTGATGCAGCTGTCGCCTGTCGACAGTGTCGCCTGTCGACAGTGTCGCCTGTGATGCAGCTGTCGCCTGTCGGCAGTGTCGCCTGTGATGCAGCTGTCGCCTGTCGACAGTGTCGCCTGTGATGCAGCTGTCGCCTGTCGACAGTGTCGCCTGTCGACAGTGTCGCCTGTGATGCAGCTGTCGCCTGTCGGCAGTGTCGCCTGTGATGCAGCTGTCGCCTGTCGACAGTGTCGCCTGTGATGCAGCTGTCGCCTGTCGACAGTGTCGCCTGTCGACAGTGTCGCCTGTGATGCAGCTGTCGCCTGTCGGCAGTGTCGCCTGTGATGCAGCTGTCGCCTGTCGACAGTGTCGCCTGTGATGCAGCTGTCGCCTGTCGACAGTGTCGCCTGTGATGCAGCTGTCGCCTGTCGACAGTGTCGCCTGTGATGCAGCTGTCGCCTGTCGACAGTGTCGCCTGTCGACAGTGTCGCCTGTGATGCAGCTGTCGCCTGTCGGCAGTGTCGCCTGTGATGCGGCTGTCGCCTGTCGACAGTGTCGCCTGTGATGCAGCTGTCGCCTGTCGACAGTGTCGCCTGTCGACAGTGTCGCCTGTGATGCAGCTGTCGCCTGTCGGCAGTGTCGCCTGTGATGCGGCTGTCGCCTGTCGACAGTGTCGCCTGTGATGCAGCTGTCGCCTGTCGACAGTGTCGCCTGTCGACAGTGTCGCCTGTGATGCAGCTGTCGCCTGTCGGCAGTGTCGCCTGTGATGCAGCTGTCGCCTGTCGACAGTGTCGCCTGTCGACAGTGTCGCCTGTGATGCAGCTGTCGCCTGTCGGCAGTGTCGCCTGTGATGCAGCTGTCGCCTGTCGACAGTGTCGCCTGTGATGCAGCTGTCGCCTGTCGACAGTGTCGCCTGTCGACAGTGTCGCCTGTGATGCAGCTGTCGCCTGTCGGCAGTGTCGCCTGTGATGCAGCTGTCGCCTGTCGACAGTGTCGCCTGTGATGCAGCTGTCGCCTGTCGACAGTGTCGCCTGTGATGCAGCTGTCGCCTGTCGACAGTGTCGCCTGTGATGCAGCTGTCGCCTGTCGACAGTGTCGCCTGTCGACAGTGTCGCCTGTCGACAGTGTCGCCTGTGATGCAGCTGTCGCCTGTCGGCAGTGTCGCCTGTGATGCGGCTGTCGCCTGTCGACAGTGTCGCCTGTGATGCAGCTGTCGCCTGTCGACAGTGTCGCCTGTCGACAGTGTCGCCTGTGATGCAGCTGTCGCCTGTCGGCAGTGTCGCCTGTGATGCGGCTGTCGCCTGTCGACAGTGTCGCCTGTGATGCAGCTGTCGCCTGTCGACAGTGTCGCCTGTCGACAGTGTCGCCTGTGATGCAGCTGTCGCCTGTCGGCAGTGTCGCCTGTGATGCGGCTGTCGCCTGTCGACAGTGTCGCCTGTGATGCAGTTGCCGCCTGTCGACAGTGTCGCCTGTCGACAGTGTCGCCTGTGATGCAGCTGTCGCCTGTCGACAGTGTCGTCTGTGATGCAGCTGTCGCCTGTCGACAGTGTCGCATGTGATGCGGCTGTCGCCTGTCGACAGTGTCGCCTGTGATGCAGCTGTCGCCTGCCACATTCGATGTGTATATTCATGAAATGTTATCTCAAAATATGTTGAAACAATGATCTTTTCTAAAGCATCTCGACTGGACTTGCCTCATTTTGCTCACCAATCATCACACATCACGACCCACAGCTCGTTGACACGATCGGTCCCAGGCGCGATCGGTCGGCTGTCGTGTCACCTGGTGATGATGACGTTCCCGCTGCCTGGCCACAGAGCCGGGCCTGCAGTACTCTGTGTGGCTGAAGGCGGTGACGTTCCCGCTGCCTGGCCACAGAGCCGGGCCTGCAGTACTCTGTGTGGCTGAAGGCGGTGACGGCTGCCGGCGAGGGCGACCGTTCGTTCCCGGTCCAGGTCCGGACTGATGTCAGTGGGCCCGGCGCGCCCATCATCACCAACATCACCTGTCCGACCGACGCGTCCCTGGTCCTCCAGTGGCGACGGCCGCAGGTCTTCTACGGGTAAGCTGGGGGTAAAGGGAGGGGAGGGGAGGGGAGGGGAGGGTTCGGAGTCAGGATCGGGGTCAGAGTCGGATACGGAGTCAGAGTCAGAGTCAGAGTCAGAGTCAGAGTCAGAGTCAGAGTCAGAGTCAGAGTCAGAGTCAGAGTCAGAGTCAGAGTCAGAGTCAGAGTCAGAATCAGAATCAGAGTCCGAGTTCAGAGTCAGAGTTAGCGTTAGAGTCAGAGTCAGAGTCAAAGTCAGAGTCGGAGTCGGAGTCGGAGTCGGAGTCGGAGTCTAAGTCGAAGTCGAAGTCGGAGTCGGAGTCGGAGTCAGAGCCGGAGTCGGAGTCGGAGTCGGAGTCGGAGTCGGAGTCGGAGTCGGGGTCGGGGTCGGGGTCGGGGTCGGGGTCGGGGTCGGGGTCGGGGTCGGGGTCGGGGTCGGGGTCGGGGTCGGGGTCGGGGTCAGGGTCGGGGTCGGGGTCGGGGTCGGGGTCGGGGTCGGGGTCGGGGTCGGGGTCGGGGTCGGGGTCGGGGTCGGGGTCGGGGTCGGGGTCGGGGTCGGGGTCGGGGTCGGGGTCGGGGTCGGGGTCGGGGTCGGGGTCGCACTCGCCGGTATCGACTAGCGTGGCTCGATGATTACTGCGAAACTTGTTTTGTTCAGCGTTGGGCTTTGAATAGAAACGCATTTCGCCGAGTTTCTTAACGCGACAACAGCTGCATAGCAAAGCAATCTACCGTATAAGGTTTGTTTAGTTTTCAAGTTGATGCATAAATCAATACCAGAGACAGATGTTCGCGATGCGTTTATTTATCTTTTGATTTTTGTTTGTCTCAACGATAGCCATACGCCTGTAGAATTTTCCTGTAAGTGGGTGGCCAAGAAAATGCATTCAAATTTTTTTTTCTGTTGTTTTCCGCTGTATTTTCATGTTGTCTCGAAATCATGTCGCCATTAAATTGTATGTGGTACTGGCTCCGTTTCCTTTGTCCGATATAAGTACAATACAAAACGACACAGAATCAGATCTTGTCACAATGGTTGAAAACTATTACAAGCTCAACAATGAGTTTCGGTAAAATATAAGTTTCCTTCATTTCTTCAGATAGGTTCATTTACTTTAACTGCATACAATAACTGAATTACGATTATCAGGTGTTCTCGGTCTATGGTAGCGAAAATACATTTTAACTGCCGCACATCTTTTTATGTCCAAAAGCATTGTTTCTGTGAATATCTTGTTTTGCTATGCGAATAATCCGACTCTGTGGGTAATTTCATACCTGTCGATATTCTGTTCCATATTTTTGTTTTCAGTTTCTGTGCAAATCTGATCAGTCGGCCCCCGGGGAACTATCTGTTTGCATAAACAATGTCCAGCCATCCTCGCACAGTTCTGTTGTTTGTTTTTGTCACCAGGCCAGGCCATATGTGCTCGACGTGGATTATGTTATTTTCGACTGCCAGATTCAGATCAGTAGCCTATTTCACAAAGCAAAAAAGTTTGTAATTACAAAGAATTTCTTTTTAATTACAAATAATTTTTACACATGTTTGTAGTTTGGATTTCACAAAACCCCAGGGCAGTAAATCTCAATTTACTTTTTACAAACTACTTTACAAAGATATTGTTTGTAAAAATGTTTGCAATTGCACATGTTCTATTTCTCAAAGGTTGACGGAAGTGAGGAAATGCTTGCAATTACAAACTTGTAATTCTAGTGGGTCAGAGGTTCTAAATTTCAGAAACTGGATTGATAGTTGGCGTTGTTTGACTGTTCAGGTTATTTTCTTGGTGAGGTTGTTACGTTGCCGAGGTTGTTAGGGTAATGGTTTAGTTATGCATAGGTATAGCTGCCCAAAAAAGTTATTTCCCGAGAGATTCGAACAGGAATCTCCAGCTTCGAAGTCCCAGTGCACAGGGGCGGATCCAGGATTTTCTAAGGCAGGGGGCTTCAGGCCTGAGGGCGGCATATTTCCTCGGTGACGGGGGCGGCATGGTGCCTTCCGAGGGCGGCATAATGCCTTCCGAGGGCGGCGATGTACCTTCCGAGGGCGGCATAATGCGTTGTGAGGGCGGCAAGATGTCTTCTGAGGGTGCCAGGGTGCCTTCCAAGAGTGCTACGATGCTGTTGGTAGACGCAAGGGCGCCCTGGCGGCCTCCCGAAAACGCTACGGCGTCTTCGGCGCCGGCAAATCCAATACAAAAATGGCGCCGTTTTCTAAGGCAGGGGGCTTCAGCCCCTACGCCCCCCCCCCCCCCCCTGGATCCGCCACTGCCAGTGCACCTTACCGATTGCGCTGTGAGGGGCGCCTCCGCGCGGAGAAACCGCATGGCGATAGAATTGCAGCGGTCAACGATGTCTTGTGCAATGTGCAGTGAACCTTCACCCTTTACGACGTAGGAAATCGGCTAGGTTAGGTGAACAAATGGTCGAGAAATTCAACGATCTTTCTTTTAAGAGTAGTTCTGTTGTTATGCTCCGCCACCTGGTGAATGGTCAAATTCTGTTTACTCTAACTGCTTACCAAGATGTAGTGTTTACGATCAGAGTTTGCATTGCGATGAAATGTTAATTAAAATATTATTCTCCCTATATTAATTTTATATTGAATAAAAAATTAACCACAATGTAAATATTTGTTAAATGAATTTGTTAACAATCAAATTATTTGTCATTAGCATCAAGTTTAATACAAACGTTCTTGATTTCAAGCTTTCTGCTGTACTAAAATTTGTGTTTACAATTTTCTTTACAATCGGTAATTCAGAGGTGGCGAATGTTTGTGAAATGTCTTTTTGTGAGGTTTGCAATATTTTCTTGCGTTTGTAATCGCAAACATGTGTAATTACTAACTTCTTTGTGAAATAGGCCTCTGGTCACATTCTACACCATTTTACCCTCAAATTAAAAGAAACTGACTTGAAATTAACCCGCGCACTGCATGGGCTTTGCGCCGAATACGAACTGCAGGGGGTTGATTTTCGCCCCCCCCCCCCCGTGAGATCTCGAAAACTACGCTACGTAACGACAAGCGGAAAACGGCGTGTGATAGTTTGATACAAGTTATATCGAAAGTATTTCAGTATTTGTTTTAGGGGGGCAGGTCAAAATTGAGGTCACCAGAGGTCATCAAAGGTCAAGTTTTCCACTTTTTTCCTGTTGTAGGACTTTGTTCCAGATATTCCCATATATCTCGGAAACTGTGCTAGCTATAAACAAACGGAAAAACAATCGCCAGCCATTGCAATTTGTAATCGACAATATGTCCTCAAATTTGATCTTTGGTCATTATTTGAGGCTCCAGAGGTAAAAAAGGAAAAAATGCTGCTTTTTAACAAAACTGTTCCCGCTAATAACTTTTTTACTTTAAAAAAAGTTATTTCAAAGTCAGGTCCGCCATTGCGTTTGTCACGTCAAGGCGCTTAGAATGAGACGTGGTAACCTTGTTAGGTCAACTTCTAAATTTTACCTCAGGTCACGTGACGTTGACCTGAGATAAAGGCCCAATTAGGCCATGTTGTATATAGGGAGACGTGTCGACGATACAAACACATTGCTGTCGGTTTTACATCTCTATCTTCATTATGTCGCGAGTTATTGACAAACAAGTGATGGTGACCTCGGATAACGTCAAATGACCCTATAGGGATCACTGAACATAACTTACAATTGGATCATCAATAATATCCTATAATAATATGATCCAGAAGTAATTGGACTAATATCATGCATATCCTTGAAATAGGAAGCATTTTAATATTTCCCATTGACTTATTATGGGGAGGTCACGAAATTGACCTGAACTTAGGTCACCGATATCAAAATCCGAGATATACGAATTGTAAGTACTTATGCCCTCATGACACCCTGCAAGTTTCAAACTGATCGGTGAGAAACGCTGGCTTTGGCACAACTGTAATATTTTTTGGAGGTGGGGTCACTTGACCTGGTCTGGTGACCTCACCTGAGATGATCCGAGGTCAATTTTCTTCCTTCAAAATGTGCGCAATTGATGTCCCAAGAGATGTGCCAAAACCCGGCGGCGCTGCGCGCCACCTTTTTTCGCTATCTGCGAAAAGCCTGAGGGGGGGGGGCGGAAATCACCCCCGCCCCCTGCAGTGTGCGGGTTAAAATAACGGAACTTCACATTAAAACGAGAGCAGTTCAAATTAAACCAGGGAAGTTCAATTTAAACCAGGGACGTTTTATTTAAACCGGGGGACTTCAAATTAAAACGAGGGAACTTAAAATTATAAGATAATAAATTCCAGTTGAAATGCAATGATAAGGTGATAATGACAATGCGTAGTGATCGCTGTTGTCCGCAACTTTGATCAACAATTGAAGTTTATCATGAACTTGGTAGACACATTTACATTCGACTCGGCCCGGTCCGACACAGCCATACGGACGCTTTTCGAAAGGTTGTAACTTTGCAACTGCTCGACCGATTACAGTCGGGTCTCTACCATTTGGCACCCCTATCGAATCAATATTACTGTTGGCATGTTGCGTTATAGTATGGGTGGTAGTGAAGTGCGTGACACGAGCGGAAGTGGGGCTCGCCAAACCCCGACGAAAAATAGCTGTTGCTAAAACAGCTTTATCAATCTGGACCGACTTTGGCGTACGTTAGGAGTCAATGATCCTCCATGTGCTCCATAGTAAATTGAGCTTTATGCTTCAGCGCACGTGAGCACGTCCAAGAAGTGAGGGTGCCCGGTCCCACTCACATGATGTACCGCAGAAACCGCTGGGCCGATACAGCTGATGAAATTGTATTTGCTAGTTCCGACTAGCATATTAGGTAACAATATTCCACATGATGAACTGGAAACCTCTCAACACGTGTCCACGTGATGCTTCCCATTTTATCGCGTGTGTGCACGACGTGACCTGCACTCTAAATTTCAGCTCAATTGGCCCAGTAGTTTGTATGTATAAAATCGGGATCCGCATGTGCGCACGTGCATTTTGGTTAGGACCACGACACGTACCAAGCAGCCCTTAATCATACCCTAATCTGCATGCACAATTTCAATTCAGTAGACCCAGTAATCTCAGAGATATAAAATAGGATGACGCACGTGCGCACGTGCCACTATACTTCCGATTCATCATGTGAAATATTGCGCTGATATGTCAGACAGGAGCCGCACACCAAATTTCAGCTTTATCGGCCCAGTAGTTTTTGAGAGATTTATCACGGGGGGTGATCACTGACCAGGCATCCATATTTCTTGCACGTGCTCACGTGCGCTCAATTTACTATGGGGACACATGGGGCATCATTGGCTCTCAACGTACGCCGAAGTCGGTCCAGACTTTTTAAGCTGTTTTATTATCAGCAATTTTTAGGCATCGTCGTGGGTTTGACAAGCCTACTTTGGCGCGTGCCACGCGCTACACTACCACCCATATTAGAATGCACCATGCCAACATAAATCATTATTTGGTAGGGCTATCAAATGGTATAGATCTGACTTTAGTCGCTTGAGCAGTTGCAAAGTTACTACCGTTCGAAACGCGTCCGTACGGCTGTGTCGGGCCGGGCCGGGCCGGTACGAGTCGAATGTTAATTTGTCTACCAAGGTCATGAGAAACCACAATAGTTGATCAAAGTTGCGGGCCACACACTGCTCATTTAACGTTATCATTGCATTTTAATTTTAATTTATTGTATGTTAATTTAAAGGTCCCTCGTTTTAATTTAAAGTTCCCTCGTTTTAATTTGAAATTCCCTCGTTTTAATTTGAAGTTCCCGTATATCAAGATGACCTCCAAAAACTGGAAGAATCAAAACACGTCATAAGAAGAGATGCTCTAAATAACAGCAAAGAAACGTCTCCGACTCATCTGTGAGGTTGAAAGAACGAGCCGATTTGTGCCTCGCAAGAAAATGAACATTTCCTGAGCATGTGCTGCGGTGAAGAGTGTATATAGCGTACAAGTGTAAACCATGTTGTATACAAATTGCCATGAATTGTTCTTCAGAATGGTGTAATGCAATAATGTATGCGATACATATTTTTGGACTTATTCAAGTTTAAAATGTGGTACAATTTGTATTTCCAACTAGTATAGCGAAATTACCATGAGATCATGAGCTTATAGAGATTGCCAAATGATCATTGTTTTACTGTCACATTCCTAATAAATATCGATTGATATCGGGTGTATTCAATTCTTCATAGGTTTGCTTTGGAATGCTTAGGAATTTTGACGTCATTGGACGATCTACTGCACACGATATGAAATTTGTGTCGCGGACGGGCGGAGAAAACAAAGAGCGACAGCAGAAATATCTGGTCGGAATACAAATCTTCATTTTACTTATACTGCATTGGTGTAAGACTGAGCCGTCAGTTACTGAAAACTTGCAGTGGTAGCGCAGCCAGCAATGGATACTCCGATCCGGATCGGAAACCCCTGACATTTCCACAAGTCAAAAGTCAGTGAAATCTTGAGATTAGCTCCGTGGTTGAGACACTTTTCTCGGGATATTCTCGGTATACCGCGATCGGTTACCACGGAGAACCCAAGCGGGCATTCCCCAGTTTCCCCAAGCTGATATTGAAGAATATACATAGCGGTGCTAAGTTTCCCGAGTTTTCCAATCGCCATCCTCCATGCCGCTCGTGCAATCTTGGGGTTTCCCAAGTTTTCCCCAACATCTCCGACATTTCCCCAAACAAACTGCTGGCTGAGAGAGTAGGCAATCTTCTCGTTCCGTCATGGCTCCGTGTCTCTGTTCGCAGGCTGGTGGCTGTGTACTACTCTCGTTCCGTCATGGCTCCGTGTCTCTGTTCGCAGGCTGGTGGCTATGTACTACTCTCGTTCCGTCATGGCTCCGTGTCTCTGTTCGCAGGCTGGTGGCTATGTACTACTCTCGTTCCGCCATGGCTCCGTGTCTCTGTTCGCAGGCTGGTGGCTATGCACTACTCTCGTTCCGCCATGGCTCCGTGTCTCTGTTCGCAGGCTGGTGGCTATGCACTACTCTCGTTCCGCCATGGCTCCGTGTCTCTGTTCGCAGGCCGGTGGCTATGTACTACTCTCGTTCCGCCATGGCTTCGTGTCTCTGTTCGCAGGCTGGTGGCTGTGTACTACTCTCGTTCCGTCATGGCTCCGTGTCTCTGTTCGCAGGCTGGTGGCTATGTACTACTCTCGTTCCGTCATGGCTCCGTGTCTCTGTTCGCAGGCTGGTGGCTATGTACTACTCTCGTTCCGCCATGGCTCCGTGTCTCTGTTCGCAGGCTGGTGGCTATGCACTACTCTCGTTCCGCCATGGCTCCGTGTCTCTGTTCGCAGGCTGGTGGCTGTGTACTACTCTCGTTCCGTCATGGCTCCGTGTCTCTGTTCGCAGGCTGGTGGCTGTGTACTACTCTCGTTCCGCCATGGCTCCGTGTCTCTGTTCGCAGCCTGGTGGCTATGTACTACTCTCGTTCCGTCATGGCTCCGTGTCTCTGTTCGCAGGCTGGTGGCTGTGTACTACTCTCGTTCCGTCATGGCTCCGTGTCTCTGTTCGCAGGCTGGTGGCTATGTACTACTCTCGTTCCGTCATGGCTCCGTGTCTCTGTTCGCAGGCTGGTGGCTGTGTACTACTCTCGTTCCGCCATGGCTCCGTGTCTCTGTTCGCAGGCTGGTGGCTATGTACTACTCTCGTTCCGTCATGGCTCCGTGTCTCTGTTCGCAGGCTGGTGGCTATGCACTACTCTCGTTCCGTCATGGCTCCGTGTCTCTGTTCGCAGGCTGGTGGCTGTGCACTACTCTCGTTCCGTCATGGCTCCGTGTCTCTGTTCGCAGGCTGGTGGCTATGTACTACTCTCGTTCCGCCATGGCTTCGTGTCTCTGTTCGCAGGCTGGTGGCTGTGTACTACTCTCGTTCCGTCATGGCTCCGTGTCTCTGTTCGCAGGCTGGTGGCTATGTACTACTCTCGTTCCGCCATGGCTCCGTGTCTCTGTTCGCAGGCTGGTGGCTGTGTACTACTCTCGTTCCGTCATGGCTCCGTGTCTCTGTTCGCAGGCTGGTGGCTATGTACTACTCTCGTTCCGTCATGGCTCCGTGTCTCTGTTCGCAGGCTGGCGGCTATGTACTACTCTCGTTCCGTCATGGCTTCGTGTCTCTGTTCGCAGGCTGGTGGCTGTGTACTACTCTCGTTCCGTCATGGCTCCGTGTCTCTGTTCGCAGGCTGGTGGCTGTGTACTACTCTCGTTCCGTCATGGCTCCGTGTCTCTGTTCGCAGGCTGGCGGCTATGTACTACTCTCGTTCCGTCATGGCTCCGTGTCTCTGTTCGCAGGCTGGTGGCTATGTACTACTCTCGTTCCGCCATGGCTCCGTGTCTCTGTTCGCAGGCTGGTGGCTGTGTACTACTCTCGTTCCGTCATGGCTCCGTGTCTCTGTTCGCAGGCTGGTGGCTATGTACTACTCTCGTTCCGTCATGGCTCCGTGTCTCTGTTCGCAGGCTGGCGGCTATGTACTACTCTCGTTCCGTCATGGCTTCGTGTCTCTGTTCGCAGGCTGGTGGCTGTGTACTACTCTCGTTCCGTCATGGCTCCGTGTCTCTGTTCGCAGGCTGGTGGCTGTGTACTACTCTCGTTCCGTCATGGCTCCGTGTCTCTGTTCGCAGGCTGGTGGCTATGTACTACTCTCGTTCCGTCATGGCTCCGTGTCTCTGTTCGCAGGCTGGTGGCTATGTACTACTCTCGTTCCGTCATGGCTCCGTGTCTCTGTTCGCAGGCTGGTGGCTGTGTACTACTCTCGTTCCGTCATGGCTCCGTGTCTCTGTTCGCAGGCTGGTGGCTGTGTACTACTCTCGTTCCGTCATGGCTCCGTGTCTCTGTTCGCAGGCTGGTGGCTATGCACTACTCTCGTTCCGCCATGGCTCCGTGTCTCTGTTCGCAGGCTGGTGGCTGTGTACTACTCTCGTTCCGTCATGGCTCCGTGTCTCTGTTCGCAGGCTGGTGGCTATGTACTACTCTCGTTCCGTCATGGCTCCGTGTCTCTGTTCGCAGGCCGGTGGCTATGTACTACCTCCTGTACCGCGCTGGTGACAGTGTGGACTTTGTCGAGCGGATGGTGCCGGTCCAGAGCGATCGGCAGCAATACTCTGTAAGTGGATAGAGCCGAATCAACGTATCGTGCTTGTTATTCTGTTACGGTGTTAAGGCTTGGCGTTAGGCTGATTTCTTTCGCTCCCTGCTTCTTTCGCTCCCTGCTCCCTGCTTGTATCTTGTCTGCCTGCTGTCTACTGTTCGAGGAATGGTGTTGCATTGTGTCTGGGTCGGTGTGCACGTCTGTTGAACATCCAGCGGCTGAGAGCACGTCTGTTCGCCGTCTTACGGCTGAGCGGAGCACGTCTGTTCGGTGTCTGCTGACGCTGCTGTCGGAACCGGCTGCGGCAGGCGCTCCATCACGGGCATAACGGATCGCCGGCCGTGTGTCCCGACCTCGGGTGCCGCCGGTCCCGCGGGACGGCACTCCAACACCGCCGCTGTTTAACTCGTGCCGCGAGGCAAAGGTCGGCTCTTAAAGCTGATTGGATTGTTCGAGTCACCAGGAAGAGAAATGTCCGTTATCAGTGGTGTATGTCATTAGTCATCATGCATCAGTACACCACTGATGTATGTCGTTAGTGGTGTATGTCACCAGTGGTGTGTTATCAGTGGTGCATGTCATCAGTGGTGTGTTATCACTGGTGAATTTCATCAGTGGTGTTATCACTGGTGTACATATGTCATCAGTGGTGTGTTATCACTGGTGTATGTCATCAGTGGTGTGTTATCACTGGTGTATGTCATCAGTGGTGTGTTATCACTGGTGTATGTCATCAGTGGTGTGTTATCACTAATGTATGTCATCAGTGGTGTGTTATCACTGGTGTATGTCATTAGTTGTGTATGTCATCAGTGGTGTATGTCATCAGTGGTGTATGCCATCAGTGGTGTATGTCATCAGTGGTGTGTTATCAGTGGTGTATGTCACCAGTGGTGTATTGCATCAGTGGTGTATGTCATCAGTGGTGTATATCATCAGTGGTGTATGTCATCAGTGGTGTATGTCATCAGTGGTGTATGTCATCAGTGGTGTATGTCATCAGTGGTGTATGTCATCAGTGGTGTATGTCACCAGTGGTGTATGTCACCAGTGGTGTATGCCATCAGTGGCATATATCACCAGTGACGTATGTCACCCGTGGCGTATGTCACCCGTGGCGTATGTCACCAGTGGCGTAATGTCACCAGTGGCGTAATGTCACCAGTGGTGTGTTATCACTGGTGTATGTCATCAGTGGTGTGTTATAACTGGTGTATGTCATCAGTAGTGTGTTATCAGTGGTGAATGTCATCAGTGGTCTATGTCATCCGTGGTGTGTTATCAGTGGTGTATGTCATCACTGGTGTATGTCATCAGTGGTGTGTTATCAGTGGCGTATGTCATCAGTGGTGTATGTTATCAATGGTGTATGTCATCAGTGGTGTATGTCATCAGTGGTGTATGTCATCAGTGGTGTATGTCATTAGTGGTGTATGCCATCAGTGGTGTGTCGCCAGTGGTGTGTCATCAGTGGCGTATGTCATCAGTGGTGTATGTCATCAGTGGCGTATGTCATCAGTGGTGTATGTCATCAGTGGTGTATGTCATCAGTGGTGTATGTCATCAGTGGTGTATGTCACCAGTGGCGTAATGTCACCAGTGGCGTAATGTCACCAGTGGTGTGTTATCACTGGTGTATGTCATCAGTGGTGTGTTATAACTGGTGTATGTCATCAGTGGTGTGTTATCAGTGGTGAATGTCATCAGTGGTCTATGTCATCCGTGGTGTGTTATCAGTGGTGTATGTCATCACTGGTGTATGTCATCAGTGGTGTGTTATCAGTGGTGTATGTCATCAGTGGTGTATGTTATCAATGGTGTATGTCATCAGTGGTTTATGTCATCAGTGGTGTATGTCATCAGTGGTGTATGTCATTAGTGGTGTATGCCATCAGTGGTGTGTCACCAGTGGTGTGTCATCAGTGGCGTATGTCATCAGTGGTGTATGTCATCAGTGGTGTATGTCATCAGTGGTGTATGTCATCAGTGGTGTATGTCATCAGAGGTGTATGTCATCAGTGGTCTATGCCATCAGTGGTATATGTCATCAGTGGTGTGTCACCAGTGGTGTGTCATCAGTGGTGTATTTCATCAGTGGTGTATGGCATCAGTGGTGTATGTTATCAGTGATGTATGTCACCAGTGGTGTATGTCATCAGTGGTCTATGTCATCAGTGGTCTATGTCATCAGTGGCGTATGTCATCAGTGGTGTATGTCATCAGTAGTATATGTCATCAGTGGCGTATGCCATCAGTGGTGTATGTCATCAGTGGTGTATGTCATCAGTGGTGTATGTCATCAGTGGTGTAGATCATCAGTGGTGTATGGCATCAGTGGCGTATGTCATCAGTGGTGTATGTCATCGGTGGTACTGTCATCAGTGGTGTATGTTATCAGTGGTGTATGTTATCACTGATGTATGTCAGCAGTGGTGTATGTCACCGGTGGCGTATGTCATCAGTGGTGTGTCATCAGTGGTGTATGTTATCAGTGGTGTATGTCATCAGTGGTGTGTTATCACTGATATATGTCATCACTGGTGTATGTCATCAGTGGTGTATGTCATCAGTGCTGTGTTATCACTGGTGTATGCCATCACTGGTGTATGTCACCAGTGGTGTGTTATCACTGATATATGTCATCACTGGTGTGTATCATCAGTGGTGTATGTCATCAGTGCTGTGTTATCACTGGTGTATGTCATCACTGGTGTATGTCACCAGTGGTGTATGTCACCAGTGGTGTATGTCACCAGTGGTGTATGTCATCAGTGGTCTATGTTATTAGTGGTCTATGTCATCAGTGGCGTATGTCATCAGTGGTGTATGTCATCAGTGGTGTATGTCATCAGTGGCGTATGCCATCAGTGGTGTATGTCATCAATGGTGTATGTCATCAGTGGTGTTTGTCATCAGTGGTGTAGATCATCAGTGGTGTATGGCATCAGTGGCGTATGTCATCAGTGGTGTATGTCATCAGTGGTACTGTCATCAGTGGTGTATGTCATCAGTGGTGTATGTTATCAGTAAAGTATGTTATCACTGATGTATGTCAGCAGTGGTGTATGTCACCGGTGGCGTATGTCATCAGTGGTGTGTCATCAGTGGTGTATGTCATCAGTGGTGTATGTCATCAGTGGTGTGTTATCACTGATATATGGCATCACTGGTGTATGTCATCAGTGGTGTATGTCATCAGTGCTGTGTTATCACTGGTGTATGCCATCACTGGTGTATGTCACCAGTGGTGTATGTCACCAGTGGTGTATGTCACCAGTGGTGTATGCCATCAGTGGTGTATGTCATCAGTGGTGTATGTCACCAGTGGTGTATGTCATCAGTGGTGTGTTATCACTGATATATGTCATCACTGGTGTATGTCATCAGTGGTGTATGTCATCAGTGGTGTATGTCATCACTGGTGTATGTCATCACTGGTGTATGTCATCAGTGGTGTATGTCATCAGTGATGTATGTCATCACTGGTGTATGTCACCAGTGGTGTATGTCATCAGTGGTGTATGTCATCAGTGGTGTATGTCATCAGTGGTGGATGTCATCAGTGGTGTATGTCATCAGTGGTGTATGTCATCAGTGGTGTATGTCACCAGTGGTGTACGTCATCAGTGGCGTATGTCATCAGTGGTGTATGTCATCAGTGGTGTATGTCACCAGTGGTGTATGTCATCACTGGTGTATGTCATCAGTGGTGTAGATCATCAGTGGTGTATGTCATCAGTGGTGTATGTCATCAGTGGTGTATGTTATCACTGACGTATGTCATCAGTGGTGTATGTCATCAGTGGTGTATATCATCAGTGGCGTATGTCATCAGTGATATATGTCACCAGTGGTGTGTCATCAGTGTTGTGTTATCAGTGGTGTATGTCATCAGTGGTGTATGTCATCAGTGATGTATGTCATCAGTGGTGTATGTCATCAGTGGTGTATGCTATCACTGGTGTATGTCATCAGTGGTATATGTCACCAGTGGTGTATGTCATCAGTGATGTGTCATCTGTGGTCTATGCCACCAGTGGTGTGTTATCAGTGGTGTGTGTCATCAGAGGTGTATGTCATCAGTGGTGTATGTCATCAGTGGTGTATGTCATCAGTGGTGTATGTCATCAGTGGTGTATGTCACCAGTGGTGTATGGCATTAGTGGTGTATGTCATCAGTGGCGTATGTCATCAGTGATGTATGTCATCAGTGGTATATGTCATCAGTGGCGTATGTCATCAGTGGTGTATGCTATCACTGGTGTATGTCATCAGTGGTCTATGTCACCAGTGGTGTATGTCATCAGTGATGTGTCATCTGTGGTCTATGTCACCAGTGGTGTGTTATCAGCGGTATATGTCATCAGAGGTGTATGTCATCAGTGGTGTATGCCATTAGTGGTGTATGTCACCAGTGGTGTATGTCATCAGTGGTGTATGTTATCAGTGGTGTATGCTATCACTGGTGTATGTCATCAGTGGTCTATGCCACCAGTGGTGTATGTCATCAGTGATGTGTCATCTGTGGTCTATGTCACCAGTGGTGTGTTATCAGCGGTATATGTCATCAGAGGTGTATGTCATCAGTGGTGTATGTCATTAGTGGTGTATGTCACCAGTGGTGTATGTCATCAGTGGTGTATGTCATCAGTGGCGTATGTCATCAGTGATGTATGTCATCAGTGATGTATGTCATCAGTGGCGTATGTCATCAGTGGTGTATGTTATCAGTGATGTATGTCATCAGTGGTATATGGCATCAGTGGTGTATGCCATCAGTGCTGTGTTGTCTCTGGTGTATGTCACCAGTGGTGTATGCCATCACTGGTGTATGTCATCAGTGGTGTATGTCACCAGTGGTGTATGTCATCAGTGGTGTATGTCATCAGTGGTGTATGTCACCAGTGGTGTATGTCATCAGTGCTGTGTTGTCTCTGGTGTATGTCACCAGTGGTGTATGTCACCAGTGGTGTATGTCACCAGTGGTGTATGTCACCAGTGGTGTATGTCACCAGTGGTGTATGGCATCAGTGGTGTGTGGCATCAGTGGTGTATGTCACCAGTGGTGTATGTCATCAGTGGTATATGTCATCAGTGGTATATGTCA
The DNA here is from genome assembly GCA_036785665.1 of Chirona hameri. NCBI lineage: Eukaryota > Metazoa > Arthropoda > Thecostraca > Balanomorpha > Balanidae > Chirona > Chirona hameri. The sequence goes on along the minus strand of JAXIVJ010003224.1, from coordinate 51,614 downwards.
TCAGTGCTGTGTTGTCTCTGGTGTATGTCACCAGTGGTGTATGCCATCACTGGTGTATGTCATCAGTGGTGTATGTCACCAGTGGTGTATGTCATCAGTGGTGTATGTCATCAGTGGTGTATGTCACCAGTGGTATATGGCATCAGTGGTGGATGTCATCAGTGGTGTATGTCATCAGTGGTGTATGTCATCACTGGTGTATGTCATCAGTGGTGTATGTCATCAGTGGTGTGTTATCAGTGGTCTATGTCATCAGTGGTGTATGTCACCAGTGGTGTGTCATCAGTGGTGTATGTCATCAGTGGTGTATATCATCAGTGGTGTATGTCATCAGTGGTGTATGTCATCAGTGATGTATGTCATCAGTGATGTATGTCATCAGTGCTGTGTTATCACTGATGTATGTCATCAGTGGCGTATGCCATCAGTGGTCTATGTCATCGGTGATGTATGTCAGCAGTGGTGTATGCCATCAGTGGCGTATGTCATCCGTGGTGTATGTTATCCGTGGCGTATGTCATCAGTGGTGTGTTATCAGTGGTGTATGTCATCAGTGGTGTATGTCACCAGTGGTGTATGTCATCAGTGGCGTATGGCATCAGTGGCGTATGTTATCAGTGGTGTATGTCATCATTGGTGTATGTCACCAGTGGTGTATGTCATCACTGGTGTATGTCATCAGTGATGTATGTCACCAGTGGTGTATGTCACCAGTGGTGTGTTATCACTGGTGTATGTCATCACTGGTGTATGTCATCAGTGGTGTATGTCATCAGTGGTGTATGTCACCAGTGGTGTATGTCATCAGTGGTGTATGCCATCAGTTGTGTATGTCATCAGTGATGTATGTCATCAGTGGTGTATGTCACCAGTGTTGTGTTATCAGTGGTGTATGTCATCAGTGGTGTGTTATCACTGGTGTATGTCATCAGTATTGTGTTATCAGTGGCGTATGTCATCAGTGGTATATGTCACCAGTGGTGTGTTATCAGTGGTGTATGTTATCAGTGGTGTATGTCATCAGTGATGTATGTCATCAGTGGTATATGTCATCAGTGGTGTATGTCACCAGTGGTGTGTCATCAGTGGTGTATGTCATCAGTGGTGTATGTCATCAGTGGTGTATGTCATCAGTGGTGTATGTCATCAGTGGTGTATGTCATCAGTGGTGTATGTCATCAGTGGTGTATGGCATCAGTGGTGTATGTCATCAGTGGTCTATGTCATCAGTGGTGTATGTCATCAGTGCTGTGTTATCAGTGGTGTATGTCATCACTGGTGTATGTCACCAGTGGTGTATGTCATCAGTGGTGTATGTCATCAGTGGTGTGTTATCACTGGTGTATGTCATCAGTATTGTGTTATCAGTGGCGTATGTCATCAGTGGTATATGTCACCAGTGGTGTGTTATCAGTGGTGTATGTTATCAGTGGTGTCTGTCATCACTGGTGTATGTCACCAGTGGTGTATGTCATCAGTGGTGTATGGCATCACTAGTGTATGTCACCAGTGGTGTATGTCATCAGTGGTATATGTCATCAGTGGTGTATGTCATCATTGGTGTATGTCATCAGTAGTGTATGTCATCAGTGGTGTATGTCATCAGTGGTGTCTGTCATCTGCGTTGTCTGCCATGAAAATCGTTCGCTAGCCGCGTCACATATTTCGTCAAAGGTAAAAACCCTGCTGACAGGGCATCAGTAGAATCAGTCCACCCTTGTCAGCTGAGTCCACTGTATGCTGTCCGTAGTGTGTCCGCCGTGTGTCCGCCGTGTGTCCGCCGTGTGTCCGCCGTGTGTCCGTAGTGTGTCCGCCGTGTGTCCGTAGTGTGTCCGCCGTGTGTCCTCCGTGTGTCCGCCGTGTGTCCGTAGTGTGTCCGCCGTGTGTCCGTAGTGTGTCCGCCGTGTGTCCGTAGTGTGTCCGCCGTGTATCCACCGGCTCCGATTCGCCTCGTTCCACTCCGGTGGCACATTACACGCCTGTTGCGTCCGGACCGTTTTGACCCGGTCCAGTGGAGACCGGCGCCATTCCGGCCCCATCTGCCATAGCGTGACATGAACATGACATGGCGTATGACATGGTATACACAGTATCCTCCGCGTGACATGAACATGACATGGTGTATGACATGGTATACACAGTATCCTCTGCAGGACATGAACATGACATGGCGTATGACATGGTATACACACGGTGTCCTCCGCGGGACATGAACATGACATGGCGTATGACATGGTATACACACAGTGTCCTCCGCGGGACATGAACATGACATGGCGTATGACATGGTATAGACACAGTATCATCCGTGTGACATGAACATGACATGGTGTTTGACATGGTATACACACAGTGTCCTCCGCGTGACATGAACATGACATGGCGTATGACATGGTATACACACAGTATCCTCTGCAGGACATTAACATGACATGGCGTATGACATGGTATACACACAGTGCCCTCCGCGTGACATGAACATGACATGGCGTATGACATGGTATACACACAGTATCATCCGCGTGACATGAACATGACATGGCGTATGACATGGTATACACACAGTGTCCTCCGCGTGACATGAACATGACATGGCGTATGACATGGTATACACACAGTATCCTCCGCGGGACATGAACATGACATGGTATGCGATGTAACATACATTATATTTATACGGTGTCCTCCGGGTTACACGGATAGGGTGTACACGTTACTCGTCTTGCATTGCATGACATGTGATTCGGTGAAATGGACACTTTTATAGCTTTAGAAATAGAATGGCGAATGGCGATTCTAAATATTTTCAGAAATAGTGTCAATTGTTGAAAAGCCCAGCGCTCTTCTCCCGTCTGAGCTACAGGGGCGGACTTTGTTCTTGTTGTCGTACTTCGTTGCACTAAACTATTGTTTCTCTATCAGCATGCTAAAAATGTAAACTATGTTTTTTTTACTAAGTGTATAATCTCCACATATAATCGATCGCTATGATCTTATCCCGAATGACTTTGCCGTGGCGTATAACCTATCATCATATATTGCAATATTCACCGGCCGGTATTTTTACCGATAAAGCAGCCTCACTACAGTGCCGGGCTGTTCGTTGCGTATGCCCGACTCTTATGAATGGTCACCTTACCTGCCACCTGCCCGACTCTTATGATGACCCGTTTCAGATTAATCTGCCGAACCTGACTGCCGGACAAGTGTACGAGATTCGCATTCAAGGAGCTACCGTATCACGACTCAGTCGAAACAAGATCTACAAGGGCCAGCAATCGCTGCCCAGAAAGGTACCGTCCTTGCGCCCAGCGAGGAGAGAGCTTTAGATGGGCAGAACACAACAGTGGAGGTGTCACCTTTCTACCCGCTTACCCGCCAGATGCGGGTAGTTGCTACCCGCATGGGTAGTAGCGGGTAGCACAAACAATCATTTGGCTGAAGCGGGTAGTTGGCGGGTAGCAAAATTTGCATAGATTTATAAAGTAAACACAGGGATTGTGATGGATGATTGAACACATACATGCACCTCAGTTAGTAACCAAAGATATCAATACAAAACAGTTGAGCATTGAAAATGAGTTATTTAATGGCAGACATATTGATAGCAAATAAAATGAAGCTAATTCGTATTAATATACCCAGTCTGACATACAATATCTATTTAACAATCACATGCTGTTGATACAAATGAACACTGCACAACTAGTCTAAGCGAACACTAACAACAAGTAAGGCTCTGACTGCTTTCACATCAAGATGCACACTTCTTGCAAAATATTCCTAAACAATTTCCCCTGACATTATAGTGTATCAGACCTGAGCTGCCAGGGTCACAAACAGAGAAGACCAAAACAGCACCAAGTCTGGTTGCTGGAGGAGTAGTAGCAATGCTAACTGGCTAAGCGCAACCCAAAACAATGGCATATGGGCCTCATAGGAAAACAAATCGACAGTCATGTTCCAAATCACTGAACATCGCCAATCTCCTAAAACATTCAGATAGCATGAGATAGCAAAAACATTCATAGCAATCTGTCGCAGATGAGACCATCGTAACGAGTACAGCCCGTACAGAAACAGTAAGCAAAATTGTATGTCATTGTCAATATATTTGATTTGGTATATGGGAAATATTTCAAAGTATGTTTTGTATTTGGTTTCCTCTTTAACCTTAAAGCAAGTGATGCTTAAACATAAATATTTATCTGCTCCATTTAGACCTCACAAACATATCTATATTTTTTTTTGTTCTACAACAATGATTTCATCAGCTGTTTGCACAGCGACATGATGACATCTGTCACGCATCAGAGACATTGTGAAATCAGTGTTATTACTGAAGATGCCAGTTGGTGAACTTGGTAGCTGTACCTTTGAAGTTTGAACATAGGCATAAATACAAATAATTTTCAGATCAGCAACATATTTTGAAAGGCTTGAAACAATAAGCAATTTAATCCATTGATAGTGTGGGTTGAAATGCTGGGCATTAGGCATACATAATTTGTAATACCTAAACCATGCTTTCCAATATTTTCCAGAAGGCCCAGGTACTAGTTGTCCTGCTCAAAGTGCCTGTTCTTATGAATACCATTTGTGTATCTGTTCTCTTGCATGCATGTATGATTTGTCTTGCAAAATAAGAGATCATAGCCCAGAACTTGCTTCCTTGTTTTTCTTGCTAGAAATATATAGTTGCTGTATCACACCATTTATGCACAAACTTTGATATTGACTGATTATTGGTGTGTGAGCTACCATGAGGTAGTCCTTGCCTACTTTGACCCAACATGATGCTTTCCAGTTTTGTTTACAGATCCATTAGTCTCTTCATTTAATGATACATATTGTGTCAACTTGTTTTTAGTGACTTATGATGTTGTATAGCTTTTAGGGTTAAGGAAGGCTTTAGGAAAAAGTTGCATTTTCTTTATGAAATGTTTTTTGTCCTAAAACTTCTAAAAAATAATAAATGTTCTTTGTGGGTACTTGCGGGTAGTTGGCTGCCTATATAGGCAAGTGGGTAGTGGCGGGTAGTTGAAGGGGGTTTGCGGGGCGGGGCGGGGCGGGTAGCCACAGGCTTGAGAAGTGGCACCTCTACTCGGCAGCCCTTTAGATTAGAGAGCTTTAGATGAGCAGAACAGTCTGATAGCTGTTGGGTTAGCCATGCCAGGGGAGCGGTCAGGGATGGTTTCCAGAGAGAGGCGGGGGTTGTCTGGGTCAGTAACAGACCAGGCTCCCCGAACGGTATGTAACGAGCGCTCTTCAGTTCTGTGGGTGGCCCAGATAATATTAGTGAGAACTGACCTTCAGAAAGCCGCGCTCTAGAAAGGTCAGCCGCCAGGAATACCCGTCCGCAGGGAGTCAATAGCCGGTGGACAGAAATATGCTTACACTGTGTACACCGCTGAATTATACGAGCCACCTGGGAGACGGGACACAGTGATATGACGCCCACAGGAGACCACTGTATCATGATTAGATCACTGATGTGTTTACCGTCAATGTGATCAAAACAAACGACGAAAGGCGCGTTGACTTTCAGTACAAGTATGATATTAAACCTATATTTAACCAAAGGCAATCAGTGTAATTACTTCGGAACTTCGGAACAGATAAATATGGAAAGTGAATCAGCTACATATCACGCAATGACATATAATTTTAAAATGATCATATTACACTGTTTCCGCAGCTATAAAAACTGTGGCTATTGTTGCTTCCCTGGTCGCAGCATAAATACACGAGTGGATTGTGTGGACAACAAAAGAAATGAGCGGCAATAACAGCTCATATGAGATATTTTACGGCTGCGTCAGTTGAACGGGTGCGCCGTAAAGGGAAGGCGTGTCGCCTCGCTGTGGCTCGGTTACAAAGAGGACGCCCTCTCCTGTAGACACTGTCGATACATTTCTGGCTCCACCCGAGACGCCTGACCTTTAGCATGGTGTGTGTTTTGTGAACCGCCCGGCTCAGGCAATGGGACCGCGGCTGGTGTGGGAAACCAGCTGCGATGCTATGGCTGGGGTGCCGTGCCACTTTGACAGCGGTTAATAAAAGGCAGCGACAATGTTTAAACAAGGCATAGAGGCGTAACACTCTACAACCATAATTCAGATAAAACACAAGGACAAACTGCAAAGGTGTGAACGATGTGCGATCATCTTAAATAATCTGTTTGACGTTGTGGGATGTTTGGTAATAATGTATTTCGTTTTATCTTGATGATGGCCTGTCGCAGATGTTATCTATTTTGAATTGCTCATTTCATAATTGTAAATGCATTAGTATTTTACGTCCTTCAATTCGTTTAATGTTACCGGTAGTGATAGTCGTGTCATCACATAAGCTATATAATGTGGGCACGTGTGTTCCACACGCTTGCCGATGTTTACCCAGATGGCACCACTAATGTGTAAATCTCACCACCATAAGTGTGGTTGACACCGAGGAAGAGAGCTGTGAGTAAACCTCACCATCAGGGGTGTGGCTTACACAAAGGTAAATCCAATTATGCAAACCTCACCGGAGTGTGCCAGCATGCACGTGGCACAGTGCCTTCGCAGCCATAAGCCACCGTAGTTCAGTGGTAAAAGGCCTGTCTTTGATGTACAGGGACCGGTGCATATCGCGGCGATGGCGGCTCGCTTTTTAGTTTTTTTTTGCTCACGTAAATGCGTGTTCATAGGTTTAGGGAGACATAATTCAGTAAACTAAAAGCTCTTCGCACAAAATATTTGTTATATAATAATCTCGTTTTGTCTATGAGATGGTCTGGGGGGGGGGTCCGGGGGTTGGTGACAGCTCCCCCCCCCCCCCCCCACCGTAGGTTCCGCAGCGCAGCGAGCGAATGCGAGCGCAGCGTTCTATACGTGGGTCCCTGCGACCGTAATTGCTGTAAAGGTTAAGCCAGGTTCGTTTATAGTATTACAATTGTTTCCTGCTACATCCTGGTCCATGGGGATCGTCTACGCCATTGCGATTTATACACAGCAGGTAACGTTGATTGGTAAACCTCACTAGAGTTAAAAATACACCGCATGTGTATACCACACGCATGCGAGATCCGCACTGTTTCGGTAAATATCTCCATGGCGAGATATACAGTTATACACCCTGTCGATGGGGTTGGGGGGCATTCCACAGTAAAACAACCGGTGGGTGCCGTCCGACCATTTTTAATCGTCTTGTAAAATTGTGCATTGGGGTTTCAAGGGCGAGGAATTCATTGGTGGTGACAAAAACAAACCCCAATTTTGTTTTCCTTCCAAAATACGGCCTTCCGTATTTTCCGAAGCTCACTGTGCAGGCCTTACTTTGACGACGAATAACTCCGAGACTAAACAAACTATTTTGACAACTTTTTTGTTTGGATCAGTATTAGTCGAAGTACAATTTGGCAATCACGAATTTTCGATTTTGTATCACGTGACCTCGTGACCTACTTTTTGCGCCGTGACCTTGACCTGTTGGCAACTGAAATTAACACTTTCGTCTGATGACGATTTGAGCTTCATTGATGTACTTTTGTATAAAACAAAATCAAACAAAGTGGGGTTCGACCTGTAAAAACTACTTTTGGGGACTTCCAAATAAGACAACCATTTTTTTCTTCAAATTTGCCGTCCGACCATTTTTAATTTTCTTGAAAAAAATTGTGCACTGGGGGTTTCAAGGGCGTGGAATTTATTGGTGGTGACCAAAAAATGCCCCCCAAAATATTTTCCAAGATAAGGCCTTCCGAAAATTCCCAAGTTCACTGTGCAGGCCTAATTTTGACGACCAATAACTCCGAGACTAAAGAAGCGATTCTGATAATAAAAAAAACATTTGTTTGGATTAGGATTAGTCATAGAACAATTTGGCAATCTCGGATTTTCTATTTTAATTTTTTTTTTCACGTGACCTCGTGACCTACATTTTGCGCCGTGCCTTAAACTGTTGGAAACTGATTTTTGTTGCTGTTTGTCTGATGATGATTTGAGTTCCATTGATGTTCTTTCGTATCAAAAAGTGAGGTTCGACCTGTAAAACTACTTTTGAGCCTTGCAATGCACACAATACGCTGTTTTGGTACATTACGTTGTATTGGCCTGGCAGGTCATATGGCGACCTGATGTCGGTGTGACAGGCACCAACCGAGAGGTTTCGGCGTCAAGAGTCACTCTGGACTTTGTTTCGAAAGCGTATGTCAAGTAGATGCGAAGTTATCGGCGGACAGGTGCCCAAACAGCGTATTATGTGAGCATTGCAAAAGTCAAAACTAATTTGTACAGGTCGAACCCCACTTTTTTGTATACGAAAGGACATCAATGAAGCTCAAATCGTCATCAGACGAAAATGTTAATTTCAGTTTCCAACAGGTCAAGGTCACGGCGCAAAAAGTAGGTCACGAAGTCGCGTGAAGCAAAAAAATCCGTGATTGCCAAATTTGTCTTCGACTAATCCTGATCCAAACAAATTTGTAATCAAAATCGCTTGTTTAGTCTCGGAGTTATTGGTCCTTAAAATTAGGCCTGCACAGTGAACCTAGGCAAATACGGAAGGCCGTATCTTCGAAGAAAAAAAAGAGATTGCTTTGGTCACCACCAATGAATTCCTTGAAACCCCTAATGCACAACTTTTCAAGAAAACTATAAATGGTCGGATGGCAAATTTGAAATGTTTTGGCTGTCTTACTGTGGAATAAGCCTGTCTGGCTGTCTTATGTGCAATGTTACTGGCTGTCTTGCTGTGCAAACCATGCCACCGACCGGTGTGGGATTTACACAGCATCGTAAGCCCTGTGCAAACCATGCCACCGACCGGTGTGTGATTTACACAGCATCGTGCTATTGTGTAAACCTCACCATGAGCGGTCAGGGACGTAGCCAAGGGAGAATTATATTTTCTGACGACCCGACCCTACCCCCCCCCCCCCCCCCGACAACAGCATATGTCTGAGAAACGATTTTTTTCTACCGCCAACGTGCCCCCCCCTCTCCCTGAGCAAAATCTTGGCTACGTGCCTGCGCACGGTGTGTGTGGTTTACACACCAGACGCATCGTAAATGTACCTATAATGCGTCGTACCTACGTGTGGTATACACGCGTCCATATAATATGTAACATATTTTAATCCTCTCTATTTATTTGAATTGAAGAAACGCTCATCCCCGCCGAAACATCAGCAATAAACGCGAATTACACATCATTGTATAAAGCATGACTATGTTGGCCGTAATGACGTCAGTTCAGTTCAGTGTTGGCCGTAATGACGTCAGTTCAGTTCAGTGTTGGTCGTAATAACGTCAGTTCAGTTCAGTGTTGGCCGTAATGACGTCAGTTCAGTTCAGTGTTGGTCGTAATGACGTCAGTGCAGTCCAGTGTTGGCCGTAATGACGTCAGTGCAGTTCAGTGTTGGCCGTAATCAGTGGCGTACCCAGGATTCACTCCAGGAGGGGACAATTTGTGTTCAGGGGGGCATAAGGTACCCCCACCAAAGAAAAACTCACCGGATTTGGCTCACTATATTTCTAGGGGGCATATTTTCAATTTGTTTTAAAAAGTATTTTAAAACATCATTTTGTTCTCGAAATAGGGTCCTTCGGGCCCTATTTCCAAAGGGGAACATACAGCCAATGGGGCACTTACGGACCTTCAGGAGGGGACAATTGCCCCAATCCCCCCGTGCGCCTATGGCCGTAATGACGCCAGTTCAGTGCAGTGTTGGCCGTAGTGACGTCAGTACAGTGCAGTGTTGGATGTAGTGACGTCAGTTCAGTGCAGTGTTGTCCGGAATGACGTCAGTTCAGTGCAGTGTTGGCCGTAGTGACGTCAGTACAGTGCAGTGTTGGATGTAGTGACGTCAGTTCAGTGCCGTGTTGGCCGCACTGACGTCAGTTCAGTGCAGTGTTGGCCGTAGTGACGTCAGTACAGTGCAGTGTTGGATGTAGTGACGTCAGATCATTGTATTGTTGGATGTAGTGACGTCAGTGCAATGCAGTGCTGGCTGTAGTGACGTCAGTGTGATGTCGGTGGATGGAGCGCGGCCCGACATTACCGGCTCTGTGTTCCATCCGGCTCTGCAGCCCGTCTGCCGTCAGGGGCCTTTTGCGCGCGTTTAGGACGCGCTGAGCTGCTTATTAACTCTCAGCTGGTGCTACAGAGGGCCGTAAATTGCGGGACGCCGGCCGTGTCTGTCTGTTGTGGACGGGCAGTGCGACCCCGGCTGTCCCAAGCGAAGCTGCTGCCCTGACATTGTCTGCCGGCTCTGGGCGTATCTGCCGTCACGGACTCGGCTGCAGGCTGTGTTGAGTGTGTGTTCCCTAGTCCGGGAGTTACTGGGGTATTTTCCATAACGCGACTTACTGGGGAGGGGGGGGGGCTATTCACCCCCTCCCGCCTCGGATCTCCGGAACTAGTGGACCGATTTCAGAAATTAAAACAGCATTCGATATCCCTGGAAAATGTATCGAGGGAAACCTAATATTATTGACCTCGGGGTCACCGATGACGTCACAGTTCACGTCAAAGACAAAATGTTTGATCGTGTCATAAAGGTCTCGCTTGATGGAATTGTCGCGTAAAATTGCGATATTAACGCATAAGCAGTCAATAAATCGGTATGATTTGTGTGTGACACAAGTACCATTCTAAGCTGCTGATGATTTTGGGTCAGGTTAAGGTGATCCGAGGTCACGAGGTCAAACTGCAGATTACGGTCATTAGGCGTTGTAACACATGTTAATGGGTTCTTTTTCGTCTAGAACGCGGAAAATGACATTAGAACATTGTTTGTTCCATAAAAATAGAAGTAAAAAGTAAAAACGGAAATGCATTTTTCATCTATGGTTAATGGTATGCGGTGACAGGTGGTCGATGTTTGTCTTCGAAAGGTCATAAGTCAGTCATATTTGACCATATCGACTTCAGATTTGTTACACATATTCACCGGCTACGTCTCGATCATATGTACTCTGGTTTTTGGATAAATATTTTGTTTTGTTCTTGTAATATTGAAGAACAAAAAAATGTATTTTGTTTCTCAAAAAATTTCATTTCAATATAACTCGAAAATCCGAGATAGCAGTTTGATAGCCGAGTCTATTATAAGTCATTGTATATATGACAATTGAATTTATCTTCACAATTGTAATTTTGACAACGTTTTCCGCAAATCCCTTATTTTTCAACAAAAACCGCAGAACATGATGTCACTCTGACGTCATTCCCGGTTGACCTATCACAACCTCATCTTTTTACTTTGGCTAACATGTGTATCATTGATGTGAAAGAGGGTACTGAAAGTTTAGTGTCGATACTGGTGTTGGTTTAGGAGATATTGCAAAATAATGGGGGGGAAATAGCCCCCCCCCCCCCTCCCCAGTAACTGGCGAGCTAGCCATCTATGTTATGACTGTGTCCAGCTGTTTGTATATATCCGACTTAGACAGTCTGGGAAGACCAGGCCACAAGCCATGGACGTAGGAATGTCATGAAAAGTGTGGAGGGGGCAGTGAAACTTTTATCTTCTCTTGAGACAAACTACCCCCCCCCCCCCCCCCCTGTGCAACATTTCTTTGCAGATTTGGGCTCCTCTCACCATGGCGAACCGTTTACCACCTCAAATTTCCCTTACTAAGCAATGGTAAAGATTTTAGCACACATTTCGGCCGAAAAGTGGGGGAAAGCCCTCCCCCTGCTCCTACGCTTACACCACAAGCTCACACTCAAATACCAATACGACACTGGGCAGATTCACAGTGACCTGGCTATTGCTGACCAGCTAACCCGACCTCACCGGAATAACACTACCCCGCCCACAGTCCGTCGGAGATCGCTCCAGAAGTTAATCTCCTCTCTTCTGTGTCCCTCTCTCCCCAGCAAACGGCCAGTGACGGCCAGTGACCGATCCTTTTGCGGCGTGTCGAAATTGGCCATTTTGCGGGCCTCCGGTGTCTGCAATTAGTTGGATGCGGGGACGGGGACGGGGACGGCGCGCAGGGGGGGGGGGGGGAGCACGAACTTGGCACGCGCGTCACGACACCACGAGAGCGATGATCCGGTGCCGGAACGAGTTGACTTTCCCGTGCTAATGACGCAAAGTTTGCCGGTGGCGCGGTCCGATCGGTCGCCTTCAATAGAGACCGGAGGTGGCGGCAGGAGTGAATGCGGCCGCGGTGATGGTGGACCACGCGATGGAATTCCGCGGCCGCGGTGATGGCGGACTGCGCGATGGAATTCCGCGGCCGCGGTGATGGCGGACTGCGCGATGGAATGCGGCCGCGGTGATGGCGGACTGCGCGATGGAATTCCGCGGCCGCGGTGATGGTGGACCGCGCGATGGAATTCCGCGGCCGCGGTGATGGTGGACCGCGCGATGGAATTCCGCGGCCGCGGTGATGGCGGACTGCGCGATGGAATGCGGCCGCGGTGATGGTGGACTGTGCGATGGAATTCCGCGGCCGCGGTGATGGTGGACTGTGCGATGGAATTCCGCGGCCGCGGTGATGGTGGACTGCGCGATGGAATTCCGCGGCCGCGGTGATGGTGGACTGCGGGATGGAATTCCGCGGCCGCGGTGATGGTGGATTGCGCGATGGAATGCGGCCGCGGTGATGGCGGACTGCGCGATGGAATTCCGCGGCATCCTGAAACACTGCCGCTGCCGGGAGGAAAAAGCGAGTGCCAGGAAAGCGACATGAAAAAGCGTCTTGCCAGGGTGGTTCAGATGGTGAGCCCGGCGCTCTTCTGACAGAGCTACACTGGCGGAAAGTTGCAGACTAATGTTCTGTACGTTTGGTCGCTACTGGATTCCTGTGCCGTTGATAGTGTGACAACGCAGATGTGACAGCTTTCCAAAATACAAAGTTTGTGGCGAAAAATGTCACATTGGTGTGTATGCACGTTAAAGTCCTGTAGTTTCTCAGACCGTAGCAATGCCAACGCAAGCTGATGTAAAGATTTGTTTTCCCATCTGCAGAAGTACAGACCACACCGCCGCCCCCCCCCCCCCCCCCCCCCTGCACCACCACCACCACCACCACCACCACCACTTACTAGTCTTAGCGACAGCACCTCGCTAAGACTGCCCAGTCTACCTAATGTCGGAACTGTGACCCAGTCGCAAAAGACACACTGGAGTGAATAAAGCACAGTGTGCATTTCATAGTTGTAGTCATATTATTTTGTTTATGGTCTCCAGTGTTTGGTTTTTCAGCCCTCGCGTCAATGACATTTCATAAAACCATTTCACGATTCCTTCAAACACTGAGCATGCTTATATAAGACTAAGTGTTATTTTTGGTGCCATAATGTCATAGTTTTTGGAGTTTGAATAATGCCCGAAGATGTTTTTATTAGTGATAACGTGGTAGCGCGTCGATCTGATCTTAGGCTGTACCGTAGTCCCGCAGTGTGTTGCGGTACAGTCTATACTGCAGTAATTGTACCCACAACGCCGGCCGACTAAGAGCCGACCGTCAACAGGCTCAAGAAGGGTTGTCGTGAACAACGGCGTCGAAACCAGGGGGGATGGGGACCTGTTTCCCAACTTTTTCGGAATTGAACATTAGGTCATGGACATATGGAGAGAATCGCCTTTAGAACGTTGTCTACTCCCCAGTCCTTCCTAACTTTTGATAGGTGGTGACCCTGAATACTGTTTTTGTTTTGTTGTGTCTGTAGAATGCTCTCGTTTAAATGTGAGAGTTTTGACATTGATTTCTTTATTTTAGCAAGCAACTAACACCAAATGCATATGTGAAAACTATTTTGAATGCAAGGGACTATTTTTAAAAGCAGTAATGTGCTGAGTTGTGGAGGGCGTGTAATGTGTATGTATGTGTGTATGCATGTGTGTATGTAATGTGTATGTATGTATGTATGTATGTATTACGATCATAGGGCAATACACAGTAAATCGTGGCTATTACTGCCCCGAGTCATGAGTAAGCGAAGGAAAGCATGCAGATAAAACCACAACACACAACACACATTCACCGACGCACCAGCGGCCATACGTGGTCAAATTTACGCCGGCCAAAGATTACCCTGGCCGGAAAGTTTTGTATCTTTTGAAGCCTGTCAAAATTCGTCTGCGTGCCGTTCCCGTAAACCGTAAGGCAGTACCTGATCCGCGCGAGCACCAACGCTGTCACAATAATTTTGATGACGCGTCGTCGGGAAGATAATGCCGGCAATGGGATAGGCCGATCAGCACGGCCATGCATTGCCGGCTCAGCTCATTCATCGCCGTCATTGCAGGGAATGTGACTATGAAAAGATTCAGCTGTACTGCTGTGCTGTGCTGCGCTGTGCTGCGCTGTGCTGCGCTGTGCTGCGCTGTGCTGCGCTGTGCTGCGCTGCGCTGCGCTGTGCTGCGCTGTGCTGCGCTGTGCTGCGCTGTGCTGCGCTGTGCTGCGCTGTGCTGCGCTGTGCTGCGCTGTGCTGCGCTGTGCTGCGCTGTGCTGCGCTGTGCTGCGCTGTGCGGCGCTGTGCTGCGCTGTGCTGCGCTGTGCTGCGCTGTGCTGCGCTGTGCTGCGCTGTGCTGCGCTGTGCTGCGCTGTGCTGCGCTGTGCTGCGCTGTGCTGCGCTGTGCTGCGCTGTGCTGCGCTGTGCTGCGCTGTGCTGCGCTGTGCTGCGCTGTGCTGCGCTGTGCTGCGCTGTGCTGCGCTGTGCTGCGCTGTGCTGCGCTGTGCTGCGCTGTGCTGCGCTGTGCTGCGCTGTGCTGCGCTGTGCTGCGCTGTGCTGCGCTGTGCTGCGCTGTGCTACGCTGTGCTACGCTGTGCTGCGCTGTGCTGCGCTGTGCTGCGCTGTGCTGCGCTGTGCTGCGATGTGCTGCGCTGTGCTGCGCTGTGCTGCGCTGTGCTGCGCTGTGCTGCGCTGTACTGCGCTGTACTGCGCTGTGCTGCGCTGTACCGTGATATGATGTGATGTGATGTGATGTGATGTGATGTGATGTGATGTGATGTGATGTGATGTGATGTGCCGTTATGTGGTGTGATGTGATGATGTGATGATGTGATGAGGTGATGAGGTGATGATGTGATGATGTGATGATGTGATGATGACGACGATGATGATGTGATGTGATGTGATGTGATGTGATGGTGTGATGATGTGATGATGTGATGATGTGATGTGATGCGATGTACCGGTATATGATGTGATGTGATGTGATATGATGTGATGTGATGTGATGTGATGTGATGTGATGTGATGTGATGTGATGTGATGTGATGTGATGTGATGTGATGTGCTGCAGGTGCGGATGGAGCGGGGCTGTGAGGAGATTCAGCTGTACAGTACCTGGCAGCACCGTCCGCCGGCGGCTCTGGCCGGCTCTCAGCTGACAGCAGTGTTCGTGGTCGCCTGCCTGCTGGCGCTGCTGGCGGTGGTCGCAGCCGTCGTCTGGAGGTGAGTGTTTTTACAGTGCTCAGTACCGCACTCACACAGTGCGGGACAACCTGCTCTGCAGAGAACTCAAGCGATTAACAAAAAAATAGGCAATTGAATTACCATGTGGGGTATTTTGCGAAGTGGTCAACATAGACACAGTACCTACCACAATATACAAATGAACTAGGACTTTAAGAACTTATTCAGCTCGATTTATAAAACAAAAAATACTTCATTAATATTATGTCCAGTGACACTGGATCAGAATAACCCGAGGATAAGTCCTACTGGATCAGAAAACCCCGAGGATAAGTCCTACTAGATCAGAAAAAGACCCAGCTGAGTGAATTTGCGTGAATGCACGGATTTGGCCGGATAAAGTCTACCTGAAAGGTAGGCTGCCCGCCATACACCACTGGTCAGCGGCACAGCCTAGGTAGGTTGCCCCGCCATACACCACTGGTCAGCGGCACAGCCTATGCAGAATCATCTTCGGCGAAACCCCACATTTTAAAGAGTAATGATACGTCACCGGTATTTTGTGAAAATATTTAAATACAGATGATTTCATGAGTTTTATTAAATCCTTGTTCATACAAATCGTATTTTCGGCCGTAAAATGTGAATGATTTTGTGTTGTAACGTCTTAACATAAAAAGGTGGTTTCTAAGAAGAACCATTGTATCCAAAATAGACTGCGTCACTTTTAAACAATCGAGAAATAATTATATAACTGAAAATGATGAATTTTATATTGAAAGCCAAATTATTGCTGTATATTTCGAATCTTCCTAGCCTCCACTCGCAGTTCTGGTTTCTTGATTGTGTGCTATATTTTACGTCATTTTCATTTATATTTCCTCGATTTAAAAGTAAATGACAATAAGAAAGGATTATAAAAAGGTTCCAGTATAATCTATAAACGAAAAATAATTTGTATTGAAGATCGAAAAATAAGATGAACATGAATAGTACCCACAACAGTTATACAGAAGGGTGGAACTGATGTTCGGACTCGCCCCTCCCGACTCGCTCCTGTCATTCTCTGTCGTTCGTGTGGGTCAATCGTCCTCTCGCGTTCGTGTGGGCCACTGTCACCCCTCCCGTTCATATGAACCACTTCCATCCCGTCGGCCGTATGAGCTACTCCGTCCCGCCCAGAGGCTGTCTGAACCACTGCCCCGGTACTTCCGTCGGCCACTGGCAGCCTGTTTTGGTCTGCCGCGCCATCCCACTTTCCATTTGCGCGTGTAGTTTGCGTAATTTATGCTGGACTGCCAACTACTTGCAGGCTAACCCCGGCGAATAATGGCTTGATGAATTCACAAAGTGTTCGGTGTTGGCCGGGTTACGGAGGCGCGCTCGGTGACGGCTGGCTTACTACACGCCTCGGCCAGGCTGGCTGGTGTGGCCGGCTCCTGTGGAAGACGGCCCGGACAGTAATTAACTGTGATTTGTGGCGTATTTAGTCTAATTTATGCTGTGGTATGTTACGTCAATAGCCGATCTAGGATCTGTGTGCCAATTTCTCGGCGACATAGGGTATATCCACATTGTGTTTGTCAGCTGAGGCCTGCGTTTCTCGCTTGCTTGCATTGTATTTAGAACGTTTTTAAATTCACATAGTTAAATTTTGATCACTTGGAAGTTTAATAGTTCTTAATTCACGGGCCGGCAACCGGAACGGTAGAATAGTTTGGCGACTGCATATTAGGTCCAGTATGCTGATGCAGCTTACAGTTCATCATGCAGAGGTAAACACGGACGTCAAGAAGGTAACATTACATACAAATTTCGGCCATTTAACCCTATTAGTGGCAGGGGGCAGATTCTGCCCACCCCTCATGTTTTTCGCAGATATCTCCCGAACAGCTAAAAGCAGACCCATGAAATTTTGAGACTTTTCCTACAATTAAATTTTGCATTTGGATTCAAAATTTTAAGTTCCTAACCTTAACAGAAGCGGTTCCATGGCCCGGTTTTGGTAGTTTTTTTTTCGGCGACATTTGGCGATAATACGGAGATGCGAACTTCACGGCTTCTTCCTAACTGCCTGAAGTATAAAGGAGTTACATAGGTTTACGGTGATTGAAGCAAGTGCAAATAAATTGATTTTAGTGAACTATGATACATATTACACGGCCGAGGCGGTCTCAGGGACTTGAAAAGGGGAGGTTTACAGGCATTCATTTTTATATATTTTACCTCCCTTTTTCGCTAACCTGGTACCGCCTATGGATGTAAATATGCTTTATAACTGTTGTGTCCGATTTCACAATAGTGCACCATTTCATCTATCGAAAAAAGAAGAAAAGGACGGTTTTATAAGGCATTTATTTTACCCCAAAATTTAGTGACCTGAAAACGCCTATGATTTTGTATTTTCAAAAGTCACCATCATATATCAATTCCCAATTCAATCTCTATCGATCCCCATTACTTGCGTTAAAATCGGTTGATAAACATGACAGCTGTGTTGGATCACCAATACCTCTAATATTGATCGTTTTTGCCCCCTGTTGCCCCCCTATCAAACATTTCGATTTTTTTCTTCTTCAGAAATGTAGATCGTGTTGAGGGAAACAAACGCCTTTTGATTTTTACAATTCGGACGGGTAGATCTCGAGATCTCCGGAGGGCGGAATCCGCCCCCCCCCCCCTGCCACTAATAGGGGTAGCCAGGAACCTGCCACTAATAGGGTTAAAATATTTTAATAAATTTTTGGTTTGAGCTGAAAACAGATTAGTATTATACGCCTTTCTTTGAAGCAAGGGATTGATTCTGATTTGATTTTCACTTGTCACATTTGTCATATATACAGGGTTTTCATAATGAATGTTACTTTTAAATCAGCCGTAGGAAGATCAAAAATATTATAAAGCTCGCGGATTTTTAGGTTATATTGTTGCAAAACGTGACGGTTTTTATCTGTGCAAAAATTACACCGAAACAATTAGTCTGATGGATGTTATAGGCCAACAATGTCGAGGCCCAAGAAACGCTGCAACGCGCCGTTTTCAAACGAAGAGGCAGTTTAGGCAGTCCCTCAGTATGGTGCGCTGAAAAGCATAGCTGCAGTGCGCCGAAAGTTTGGCAGTCACTTTCAGAAAATAAATGGCATACCATCAAGGATGGCTTTCAAGAGACTGGTCGAAAGGTCTCAGTCAACAGGCTCCATCTCCCCATCAAAGCCTCAGGGTCGAACTGCAACATCAGCTGAGCTCGTGGAGAAAATTCGACAGATGGTGGAGCCATATTAAGCAACCAAGAAAAGCATCTGTCCCCAGGATTGCCAAGTCGTTGCCACATCCACAACTGTGTGGCGGATTATGCGGAACAAGCTGGGGTGGAAGCCGTATAACCCCATGTTACCGTGCCGCTGAACGCAGCCCACCAGGCAGACAGACGAGAATTCTGCAAGTGGCTTGCTGAGAATTCTGCAATTGTTGGCCTATAACATCCATCAGACTAATTGTTTCGGGGTAATTTTTGCACAGATACAAACCTCAACGTTTTTGCAACAATATAACCTAAAAATCCGCGAGCTTTATATTATTTTTGGCCTTCCTACGGCTGATTTAAAAGTAACATTCATTATGAAAAACCCTGTAGTCATAAGTTTTCGAATCATACCATACTCAACTCTGGCATAGTTATTATGGTATAACGACACAGTGTAAAAGTAGTTAATTCGCAATTCACTGAATTTTACAAATAACTGCAGAGCGTTTAGCATAATCAAGGACATGTTGACTAGATGAACAGCATGGCCTCCTTTAACTTAAAACTGGGAGGGGCATTCAGCTGCTCCAGACTTTCGTCTTATAATGTCCATGCAGGTGATCGACTGTGCATTGCAGTGCACGCTTGAACAAAGCACACAGTTCAAACGAACCTTTCGCTTTGCATTTTCGACCTGTATCCACGTTCTGTCCCGCGTTTGGCCGCGAGACATGTGACTCAATTCTGAGTGGTCTGGAGCTGGCTGGTCACACAGTTACAGTGGTGAGGCCACCGTGGGTCAGTGGTGCGGCCACCGCGGGCCAGTGGTGCGGTCACCGTGGGCCAGTGGTGCAGCCACCTCCGATCAGTGATGCGGCCACCGCCGATCAGTGATGCGGCCACCGCCGATCAGTGATGCGGCCACCGCCGATCAGTGATGCGGCCACCGCGGGTCAGTGGTGCGGCCACCGCCGATCAGTGATGCGGCCACCGCGGGTCAGTGGTGCGGCCACCTCCGATCAGTGATGCGGCCACCGCCGATCAGTGATGCGGCCACCGCGGGTCAGTGGTGCGGCCACCGCGGGTCAGTGGTGCGGCCACCGCGGGTCAGTGGTGCGGCCACCGCGGGTCAGTGGTGCGGCCACCGCCGATCAGTGGTGCGCCTCCAATAGGCGGCGAGAGAGGACCACTCGGCGCGCCGAGGCGGCGGCGTTACCGTCCAAACGGCGCGGCTGTCAGCAGGCCATCCATTTCAGTGGCGCCGCCTGAACGCCGCCGATAAAAAAACGGCCCGGCGCCAACGACCACAAGCCGCGTCCTGCTCACTGGGAGCGCCGCTGACTGGGAACACTGCTAACCCAACACACTGCTAACCCAACACACTGCTAACCCAACACACTGCTAACCCAACACAGTGCTAACCCAACACACTGCTAACCCAACACACTGCTAACCCAACAAACTGCTAACCCAACACATTACTAACCCAACACACTGCTAACCCAACACACTGCTAACCCAACACACTGCTAACCCAACACACTGCTAACCCAACACACTGCTAACCCAACACACTGCTAACCCAACACACTGCTAACCCAACACACTGCTAACCCAACACACTGCTAACCCAACACACTGCTAACCCAACACACTGCTAAACCAACACACTGCTAACCCAACACACTGCTAACCCAACACACTGATAACCCAACACACTGATAACCCAACACACTGATAACCCAACACACTGCTAACCCAACACACTGCTAACCCAACACACTGCTAACCCAACACACTGCTAACCCAACACACTAATAACCTGCCACACTGCTAACCCAACACAATTATAACCCAACACACTGCTAACCCAACACACTGCTAACCCATCACACTGATAACCCAACACACTGCTAACCCAACACACTGATAACCCAACACACTGATAACCCAACACACTGCTAACCCAACACACTAATAACCTGCCACACTGCTAACCCAACACAATTATAACCCAACACACTGCTAACCCCAACACACTGCTAACCCAACACACTTCTAACCCAACACACTTCTAACCTGCCACACTGCTAACCCAACACACTGCTAACCCAACACACTGCTAACCCAACACACTGCTAACCCAACACACTGCTAACCCAACACACTGCTAACCCAACACACTGCTAACCCGACGCACTGCTAACCCAACACACGGCTAACCCAACACACTGCTAACCCAACACACTGCTAACCAAACACACTGATAACCCAACACACTGATAACCCAACACACTGATAACCCAACACACTGCTAACCCAACACACTGCTAACCCAACACACTGCTAACCCAACACACTGCTAACCCAACACACTGCTAACCCAACACACTGATAACCCAACACACTTCTAACCCAACACACTCCTAACCCAACACACTGCTAAACCAAAACACTGCTAACCTGGGCACACTTCTAACCCAACACACTTCTAACCTGCCACACTGCTAACTCAACACACAGCTAACCCAACACACTGCTAACCCAACACACTGCTAACCCAACACACTGCTAACCCAACACACCGCTAACCTGGGCACACTTCTAACCCAACACACTTCTAACCTGCCACACTGCTAACCCAACATACTGATAACCCAACACACTGCTAACCCAACACACTGCTAACCCAACACACTGCTATAACCCAACACACCGCTAGCCTGGGCACACTTCTAACCTAACACACTGCTAACCCAACGCACTGCTAATCCAACACACTGCTACCCCAACACACGGCTAACCCAACACACAGCTAACCCAACACACTGCTAACCCAACACACCGCTAACCCAACACACTGCTAACCCAACACACTGCTAACCCAACACACTTCTAACCCAACACACTGCTAACCCAACACACTGCTACTCCAACACACTGCTAACCTAACACACTGCTAACCAAACACACTGCTAACCCAACGCACTGCTAACCCAACACACTGCTAACCCAACACACTGCTAACCCAACACACTGCTAACCCAACACAGTGCTAACCCAACACACTGCTAACCCAACACACTGCTAACCCAACACACTGCTAACTCAACACACTGCTAACCCAACACACCGCTAACCCAACACACTGCTAACCCAACACACTGTTAACCCAACACACTGCTAACCCAACACACTGCTAACCCAACACACTGCTAACCCAACACACCGCTAACCCAACACACTGCTAACCCAACACACTGCTAACCCAACACACTGCTAACCCAACACACTGCTAACCCAACACACTGCTACCCCAACACACTGCTAACCCAACCCACTGCTAACCCAACACACTGCTAACCCAACACACTTCTAACCCAACACACTGCTAACCCAACACACTGCTACCCCAACACACTGCTAACCCAACACACTGCTAACCCAACACACTGCTAACCCAACACACTGCTAACTCAACACACTGATAACCCAACACACTGCTAACCCAACACACTGCTAACCCAACACACTGCTAACCCAACACACTGCTAACCCAACACACTGCTAACCCAACACACTGCTAACCCAACACACTGCTAACCCAACACACTGCTAACCCAACACACTGCTAACCCCACACACTGCTAACCCAAGACACTGCTAACCCAACACACTGCTACCCCAACACACTGCTAACCCAACACACTGCTAACCCAACACACTGCTACCCCAACACACTGTTAACCCAACACACTGCTAACCCAACACACTGCTAACTCAACACAATGATAACCCAACACACTGCTAACCCAACACACTGCTAATCCAACACACTGCTAACCCAACACACTGCTAACCCAACACACTGCTAACCCAACACACTGCTAACCCAACACACTGCTAACCCCACACACTGCTAACCCAACACACTGCTAACCCAACACACTGCTACCCCAACACACTGCTAACCCAACACACTGCTAACCCAACACACTGCTAACCAAACACACTGCTAACCCAACACACTGCTAACCCAACACACTGCTAACCCAACACACTGCTAACCCAACACACTGCTAATCCAACACACTGCTAACCCAACACACTGCTAACCCAACACACTGCTAACTCAACACACTGCTAACCCAACACACTGCTAACCCAACACACTGCTAACCCAACACACTGCTAACCCAACACACTGCTAACCCAACACACTGCTAACCCAACACACTGCTAACCCCACACACTGCTAACCCAACACATTGCTAACCCAACACACTGCTAATCCAACACACTGCTAACCCAACACACTGCTAACCCAACACACTGCTAACCTAACACAATGCTAACCCAACACACTGCTAACCCAACACACTGCTAACCCAACACACTGCTAATCCAACACACTGCTAACCCAACACACTGCTAACCCAACATACTGATAACCCAACACACTGCTAACCCAACACACTGCTAACCCAACACACTGCTAACCCAACACACCGCTAACCCAACACACTGCTAACCCAACACACTGCTAACCCAACACACGGCTAACCCAACACACTGCTAACCCAACACACTGCTAACCCAACACACTGCTAACCCAACACACTGCTAACTCAACACACTGCTAACCCAACACACTGCTAACCCAACACACTGCTAACTCAACACACTGCTAACCCAACACACTGCTAACCCAACACACGGCTAACCCAACACACTGCTAACCCAACACACTGCTAACCCAACACTGCTAACTCAACACACTGCTAACCCAACACACTGCTAACCCAACACACTGCTAACCCAACACACTGCTAACCCAACACACTGCTAACCCAACACACTGCTAACCCAACACACTGCTAACCCAACACACTGCTAACCCAACACACTGCTAACCCAACACACTGCTAACCCAACACACTGCTAACCCAACACACTGCTACCCCAACACACTGCTAACCCAACACACTGCTAACCCAACACACTGCTAACCCAACACACTGCTAACCTGCCACACTGCTAACCCAACACACTGCTAACCCAACACACTGCTAACCCAACACACTGCTAACCCAACACACTGCTAGCCCAACACACTGCTAACCCAACACACTGCTAACCTTCCACCTTGCCAACCCAACACACTGCTACCCCAACACACTGCTAACCCAACACACTGCTAACCCAACACACTGCTAACCCAACACACTGCTAACCCAACACACTGCTAACCTTCCACCTTGCCAACCGGGGGACACTGCTAACCTGCCACCTTGCTAACCGGGGGACACTGCTAACCTGCCACCTTGCCAACCGGGGGACACTGCTAACCTGCCACCCTGCTAACCCAACACACTGCTAACCCAACACACTGCTAACCCAACACACTGCTAACCCAACACACTGCTAACCCAACACACTGCTAACCTTCCACCTTGCCAACCGGGGGACACTGCTAACCTGCCACCTTGCCAACCGGGGGACACTGCTAACCTGCCACCCTGCTATCTTCCACCCTGATGTCTTACTACCCTGCTAACATGTCACCCAGCTAACGAGCCACCCTATTAACCTGCCAACTAAATGGCTAACCGACCTGAGCGACATCCGATCCATATTGTTCGTGTGGTGATTACTGACTGTTCCTGGGCGAGTGTTGACCGACAGAAAACATCTCTGCCACACGTGCGGTGTTGCCTGCTCTTGCATACACCGGAAGATACGGTCTCCGGTCATTTTCAGTGCAGATATTCAGCCGCTGCGATCTCAGACGTCCCTGCAGTGTAGGCTGCAGTTGTTAGGACGAACCAAGGCGCGGGAAATCGCTGAGAGCAAAGTAACTCATTGAAACAAGTTTGCCAGACTTTCTGAGAAGGAGACGGTCCCGAGTGAAGTTGGGCCGCCGCTGAAAGTCTGGTCACGTGGGCCATATCGAGTCAGACTTGATCAAAGCTCAGCTGGGCGCCGCAAAGCTCAGCTCGGCTCCGGCGAGGGCCGCGAGCTGATACGCCGTACAGCAGAACCGTAATGGTGATGCCGGCCCTGTCCTACACAGATTTTCCACAGTGTAGTGGGTGCTCAGGGAAATGTCAGATTCCGGTGAAGTTGGACACTGAAATGAAATATATTTGGTCGCTGTGATCAAAGATTCTGGAAGACAAGCGTATGGAAAGGGTATTATTGTGGAGTCGTATAGAAGGTCGTGGGACGCACCTCTCGTGGGACTCACGTATCTGCCCTCGTCAAAACATGTAACGGTATCCTCATCGGCCTGACCCACGTGCGTCATCAGATCCCTTCGTCACTTCTTCCTATCATAGTCGACGCCCTCGTCATCTCGCACGTCCGATACTGTTTGACGGTGTTCGGCAAAGGCTCAGAGAAAAACATGCAACGCCTCCAAAAGATCCTCAATTTTGGCTTGCGCGTTGTCTCTGGCCGACGTAAATTTGATCACATATCGGACGTGCGAGATGAACTAGTCTGGCTCACTGCCCGGCAGCTGTACGAACTTCAATCCCTCAATCTTCTTCACAAAATTCGCACCGCCGGGGAACCACAGGCTCTCGCTTCCCGGCTTTCTACAAACTCTGAGTTTCGATCTAGAAGCACACGCCAGGACGCTGATTTGACCCTCCCGCGTGTGAGAACCGAAGCCGGCAAGAGACGCTTTTATACAGTGTAGCGCAGCGCTACAACGCTTTGCCGCCAGACCAGCGTGAGGCGTCTTCACCATCTTTTAAACGTCAGCTCGGTGATCTTTTACATGGTGTATGATGGGTGTCGTGTATGTTTATGTCGGTCGCTGTATGAGTGTGTGTATGATCATGGAGCGTATTTTAGTTTCTAGTATGCATGTTGCTGAGTGTCGTTTTTAACATGTCTCTATCACTGTTAAAAATATTTAGCACCCTAAAGGTGCTAATCCTTTTCGCCGAAAAACAGCATTCGTATGGTGCTTCAGATAGTAGCAAAGCAATGCTACGTTAACGCGTCAGGGCTCTTGGGCTAGCACCGTGGTATACTAAGCCATGCTACAGCAACACCCCAGGGTTCTTCAGATAGTACCACGATGCCGGTCAGAAAAGGTACTTGATTCGCCGAATTTCAGCACCCTACCTGTGCTTGGCTCCGGGGTGCTACAGATAGCACATTCGAAGCACCGTTATTCTTCATAAGACGCATCGCATGCGGTAAGTTTGAGGCTCTCCCAAAAATGAAAAATCACACTCGTAGCACTCCACCGGCGCTAGGTTGTGAGGTGCCGGCAAGTTTGGGGCTCGCCTAAAAACGAAAAAATCACACTTGTAGCACTCCACCGGCGCTAGGTTGTGAGGTGCCGGCAAGTTTGAGGCTCGCCTAAAAACGAAAAAAATCACACTCGTAGCACTCCACCGGCGCTATAATTTTTGTAGGTGATTCCTTCAGCCAATAACAGACTACCATAAACAGCGAACAATAGTGCCATATTTTCACCAGCGGGCACGGCGATAGGGTTGCCATCATATGAATATATATATAAAAACATTCGTGTCATTAAATGACACGAATTTCAAATTAGATGTCTCACGACTGATTCGAATGCCTGAACAGGTCCGATGTCCGAGTGGCAATGCGTTCGTTGAGGCATTTCGCACATCTTCAGTAAAACACAACTTTACAATGACAATATAATGTATTATACAAATCACAATATTTACAACAAACATATAGGGAAGCAGAAAGCTGAACAATACAAAGTGTACCTTAATGTCGTCGACAGCGTCTTGATTTTTCCCGTACCACGAATCCCTTCTGGCGGGCTGCGTCTGAGGATCGTGTCTCGTCGTACGGTAGAGATGTCCGCAAACCGGAGTTTGTTGCTTTAATTACTCAATTGATGATCACAGCACAACACAATGTCTTCATAAATGATATTCAAACGTTTCTGATATGCCCGCATCACTCCACCATGCATAAAGTGCACCTTTCATAAAGCACTTCGTCACCAGCGAACGAAACACCATCACGATCACGCGGTTACTGAACAAAAATGGCTGCCTCAAACCCTCAGTTCCTCGCGCGCATGCGCGGCCGCGGCCAATGGCAACTGAAAGCTACTTTGTCTATAGTATCACTATACAGGATGTTACTTCTAGGAACCTTTGTCAAAGCAAGATACTACACAAAGTACCCGAGATGCTACCTCAGTGCCTCACACGCATGCGCGGCCGCGGCCAATGGCAACTTAGTATCAATAAGGCTTTACTTATTGGGAGAAAGGTGCTTTGTCCAGTATACAGGATGCTACTTCTAGAAGCCTTTGTCATACAAGATACTACACAAATTAGCACGAGAGTGAAACGTGCTGATGGGTTACGTATGCACTCGAGTATTAGCAGCAATGGTGCTTTACTTATAATGTTATAGATAGACCATGCTTGTGCAAGTATTCCACTAGCACCATAGGCAATTCAACAACGCATACTGGGCTGCTTATTGGCTTACATTAGCACCCGGAAGCACCCAATGTTACTAAATATTTTTAACAGTGTATACCTTT
This sequence comes from Chirona hameri, assembly GCA_036785665.1. Taxonomy (NCBI): domain Eukaryota; kingdom Metazoa; phylum Arthropoda; class Thecostraca; order Balanomorpha; family Balanidae; genus Chirona; species Chirona hameri. The sequence continues at coordinate 24,447 of JAXIVJ010003224.1, read as the reverse complement.
TACCATGACGCGACACTCAGAATAGCCGTGTTATGCATCGGAGAGTGTTTTTACTGTCAATACATACATGCAAGGTGTTTCCTGGAGTTTTGTTTCGTAATGTGCCATGTCTGTGATTTCATATCCTAATGAAGTGATACAATAGAGTAGACCGGGGCAGCGCGCGCCCCTTAAGGTTTAGATGAGCTATGCTGCTATGTTTGGGCGAGATTGGGTATATAATAGCCGTTTTCAAGAAGGATTATTGTGCGAAACTTTTTAAAACGTTTTAAAATGTTGTGAAAAGTTACAACGATCCATTCCTTAACTACACAACTTTTACATGCGATTTTTGGCTAGAAATGTCCCTCATAATTGTGTAATATATTGGTAAGAATATAATATGTTGACAAAATTGCGGTTTGGTGGTAATTAGCAAGATAGGTATTGATAGGTCAGTTGTGGTGCCAGATCTCCACCGACTGAAACTTTTCAAAACTTCAAAATAATTCAGAAAGATTCTGCGGCGTGTGACGCTATTGGACGCTATAGACTCGCCCAATCCGGCCCAATCCGGCGTCCGGGCTGTGCGGCTTGGCTTTGTCCATGTGCATGCGGCACGCGGGTCGGAAGCGGCGGCGAATCGATGTTGGTGCATCACTGCGCATGCGCAGACCGGCCTGTGATCCATGACGCAGCCAGATGTAGTAACTAGTATGACGGTATGCTAAACTGAACGAATGGACAATAGACGCATATTTTCTTTAAAACGGCCAATTTTGTATCATAAACTTGTTATGAGCTCAACACATGTTTCCATAACTATTGAGTAGTGATAATATCGCCTAAATGAGTAATGTATTTCTTGGAATGTATAATATACTAAGACTTTTATACCAAAACTTTTTTAAACTTTTCCGAACTTTCAAGAATCTTTTCAGCGCAATAATCCTTCGTGAAAACGGCTAATGCTAATAAAAGGAACCGTTAACCCGCGCCGTGCCGTGCGGAGGGTGCTCGGCGCCACCTTCGCCGTGCGGGGGGAGGGGCGTTTCGACGCCCCCCCCCCCCCCCACACCTCTAACTCGGCTCTTGATAGACGTAGACAAAAACTAAAAATATCGTTAAAATGCTCGCTCGTCAGAATTCATTTTGAAACTATTTCAGGCATTTTTTCTCAGGTCCATATTGAGGTCACCAGAGGTCATCAAGGGTCAGGTCTTAAAGTTTTAAGACTTCGCTCCAGACATTCCCAGATAGCACAGGAACTATGATAGCTAGGAACAAACGGAAAAAAAGAAAGAGAAAGCTATTGAAAAATGCAATCTGCAAGGTGACATCATATTTGAGCTCAGGTAAATAGTTTAGGCTCCAGAGATCATCAAATATCAAAAAGGCTATTTTTTAACAAAACAGTTTTCAAAAATCTCTTTTTACCTAACAAATATAGGGAAATAATGTTGACGCCATCGGGTTTATCTCTTCACGACACTTCGTATAATATGCATGATGACCAGATTAGGTCAACTTAAAAATTTGACCTCAGGTCAAGGTCAAGTGGTGAGCCAATTAGGTCATGTTGCACATTGGGAGACGTGCCTCAACGAGACAAACACATAAGTGCCAATTTAACTTCTCTATCTTGATTTTGTCGAGAGTTATTGTCGAGAGCAAAAAAAGTGTTGGTGACCTCGGGTGACCTCATCTGACCCTGTAGGGGTCACTGAACAAAAATTGAACGAACTTTAAGAATGGCCTATGATAACATGATCCAGAAGGAATTGGGCTGATATAATCCGTATCCTCAGAATAGGAAGCTTTTGATTTTCCTCATTGACTTATAATGGGGAGGTCACGAAATTGATCCGACCTTAGGTCACCGATATAAAAAAAAATCAGAGATAAACCTACTGTAGGTATTATTGCTCTTATGAAATCCTGTAAGTACAAAATCGATCGGCCAAAAGCTGCGGCTGTGGTACGACCGGAAACATTTTTGGAGGTGGGGTTACGTGACCTGGTCTGGTGACCTGACCTGAGATGACCCGAGATATTTGCTTTACATAATGTGCGCAATTGATGCCCGAACAGCTGTGCCAAAAACGGCGGCGCTGCGCGCCGCTGTTTTTTCGTTATCCTCGAAAACCTTAGGGGCGCGTCTAAACGCCCCCCCCCCCCCCCACCCGGCACGGCGCGGGTTAATACATTGTTCTTCTAATAAAATGCACGGTCAAGTATAGGAAAACTAATTTACTGCGAAAAATAGATATAATTGAAGTGATGCAGAGCGGGCGCTTTGTCCCGACCCCGGGGTAAAGCGCCCGCTGCCTTGGGGCAAAACGCTTCATGTGCGTGTTGGGGTTAATCGCCCCTTTCATAATTAAATAATTAAACAAATACACGGTGTTTTGCAATGATTTAATGATTTTTAGACATTTTTTGCACTTCCATCTGTACTTAGTTTGGATTTTGATTAGTTTTACCTCATTTGTATTATTAATTTAATTGAACTTAATTTGTCCCAATGGCGCTTTGCCCCGGTGACCAGATGCCGTATATTACCCTGCGGCACCCATATTGGTACTGTCCAAACCTATTCTGAGGATAGCTGTTAGAGACGCCCAGGATTGTGTGTATACCAAATAACAATAATTATATATAAATGATATATAAATGATATATAAATGATATATAATGATATAGGCTGATATTTGCGCATAGATAACGAGTTTATTCCTGTTAGTTCGTATGTTAAAAATGCTCAAATTGTACATCAAAATGATGAGAGGAAAAGAACTGAGTTACTGCATAACGTTGTCACCGGACGGGATGCTGAACCGGAAACTGACCGACGCCAGTTCATTTTTGCGCTCTCTCTGAGATGACGCTGTCGTCTTTGCTCAAGGTCTTTGTAACTCCGAGATATTGACATCGGGCGAATTACCCCGGGGTGCGCTTTGCCCCGGTCTGCCCTGCATTGTGCTGGTAGCTAGTTATGCGGGGAATTTTGATTTGTTTTTTTTATTATTTGCTGGTATTTTGTACGTGTATTAATTAATGTACACGTATTTTAAGAATGAATTGTACTATGCTGATATCTGCAACGGTAATGTCAACACCCTGTTCACTGCCTCTACCAAGCAACATTTTGTCTATAATTTACCTTGAATTCATGTCAAAGTAAATTAAGTTTGTCCTTATCTTCACTGAAACTTAATTTAATCTGAAACATACTCTGCATAAGCTAGTTTTTTAAATAAGCAATGAAATTCGCTGCAATACAACTTGCTGTTAAACCTCACGTTTTGTAGCTAATTAGACGTTTTCACGATGGATTTTGCGTTTGTGGCGATTCGGGCGTTTGTGGCGTTTGGGACGAATGGGGCGATTGGAGCGTTTGAGGTAAATGGGTCTATAGCTTGTAAGAACACGGCTTTTTCCGGTGATTTTTGGTATCAATCACAATTTTATGAATTAACGTATAAGTATATGCTCTTACAATACAATATTTACCGTTAGTTTGCTTTGAATATTCACATTCATGAGCAAATCTGGCAATTTTGGGTTGTGTTAGTTCCTTCTTCAAAACATACCGAAAACGCCCCAGAAGAGGCCAGAAAGTATACTAGATAATCAGCTTTGATTAAATGAAATACGCAATTGGCAGTTAGTTAGGGCAAAACTGAAGATATTAATGGCGAAGAAATATAACATTATGATCGAAAACGCAATCAAATGTCAAAAGCATAGACAGACCTTAATTCAACGTCGCTCCGTCCCGCTGAGATCATCCAATTTAGAGCGGTAACGTCGTTGGTTTCCGAAAACCGGAACAATCCTTACGCATTTCGAATCACACCAAATGTTTTTATTGGATTAATTGATTAATTGATGAATCTCACAAAAAGCTGAAAAGACCTCAGAAAAGGCACTTATAAACCCATGAAACATGCGGGCTTTCTGCAGCCACTGGTATTGAAAACTAAAAAATGGCTGCTCTAAATCGAACGGACGCCATTGCTGGGCGCAGACCACGGCTCTGCGCATGCGCAACGTGACGTCAGGCGACCGTCCGGCTGGTCGCCATGGTAACCAGCCGGCCGGCGCCGGAGCCACGTGTGCAACGTGGCGTCAGGCGACCGGCCGTCCCGTCGTCATGGTGACCGGGCCGAGGCGCCTGCGCAGAGCCAGCGCAGAGCCGGAACCAGCATTCCCGTCATCTTACAACAAATGATCAAACCGAAATCGCTAATTTTCATTAATCCTTGCTTTCAAAAGTGAATATGACTGAAAGTATGAATGGACTAATTCATCTAGTTTTCATTTAAATAAGCTATTATTCTTGAAAACCATGTCGTTGCAAAATATGACCATTTCCCAAACCAGCCACTTCCAGGATTCGAGCAAGATGGTGTCGCACAAACACCCCAGCTGTCTGGCAACACCAGAGCTAGTTTAAGATGAAATTGTTAATTTTAAGTAAACTATGGTGTTATCATTAAAATGGAATTTCCATAAAAATGCAGTAATTCATAATGTTGCGATTGATACCAAAAATCAACTGGAAAAGTCGTGTTCTTACGAGCTATAGACCAATTTACCCCAAACGCCCCAATCGCCCCAATCGCCCCAAACACCCCCAAACGCCTCAAACGCCCCAATCACCCCAAACGCAGAATCCTTCGTGAAAACGGCTAATATATATTACACCGCAGCACCTATATTGGTACTGTCCAATCCTGTTCTGAGCATGGTTGTTAGAGACGCTCAGGATTGTGTGTAAGCCAAATAACAATAATTATATATAAATGATATAAAAATGATATATAAATGATATATAATGATATAGGCTGATATTTGCGCATAGATAACGAGTTTACTCCTGTTAGATTTATGTTAAAAATGCTCAAATTGTACATCAAAATGATGAGAGAGAAAAAAAACTGAGTTACTGCATAACGTTGTCACCGGACGGGATGCTGAACCGGAAACTGACCGACGCCAGTTCATTTTTGCGCCCTCTCTGAGATGACGCTGTCGTCTTTGCTCAAGGTCTTTGCAACTCCGAGATATTGACATCGGGCGAATTACCCCGGGGTGCGCTTTGCCCCGGTCTGCCCTGCATTGTGCTGGTAGCTAGTTATGCGGGGATTTTTTTTTATTATTATTATTTGCTGGTATTGTGTACGTGTGTGAATTAATGTACACGTATTTTAAGAATGAATTGTACTATGCTGATATCTGCAACGGTAATGTCAAAACCCTGTTCACTGCCTCTACCAAGCAACATTTTGTCTATAATTTACCTTGAATTCATCTCAAAGTAAATTAAATTTGTCCTTAACTTCACTGAAACTTAATTTCATCTGAAACATACTCTGCATAAGCTAATTTTTAAAATAAGCAATGCAATTTGCTCCAATACAACTTGCTGTTAAACTTCACGCTTTATAGCTAATATAGTTACCGAGCGGCGCGAAGCGCCCGTGAGGTTTCTCGTCAATTTACTAGACAAATTTACATTGAACCCGGCGCGACCCGGCCATACAGACGCTTTTCGGAAGCTAATAACTTTGCAGCCACTGCTCCAATTGAGATCGGGTTTTCACCATTAGATAGGAACATCAAATCAATTTTGATTTTGGTATAGTGCGTTCTGATAAGGGTGGTACCACAACGCGTGGGACACGCAAACGTATAAATGAACACAAATTATTATTGATCAAAAATGGCATTATTAATCTAAGCATTAATGTATACGCTGAAGCATGCAGCGCTTAGAACGTACTCCCTTTTGGCGGATTCGGGAAAGGGGATCATGAACAATTTAATCAAACTTAATTTTTATGTTGCCATGCATGGAGGTCTGATAATTTTATGGAGGACTAAAAGGACTATGTGTGCTCCCGTACCGTTTCATATTTCAACCCTGTTTTAGCTTTACCAGAGCGAGCCCGCTCGGTCATCGCCAAAAAGGCGTTTTACTGGTTAGTATAACATACTTGAGCGTCTTAACCCTCGCCCTCCTGAGGGGTGTGGATTTCCAAAAATCATTGTGGGTGCTCAAGGGCGGATGTAAAGGTGCATCGTACCATGCCTCTAAACGACTGAAATCGACCAAAAATGTGCATTTTTCTGATTTTTAAGTAAATCTATCAACCTATAAAAATTATGTGAGGGAAAGTGATCTTAACCATGTCGGACATTTGTATTTTTAGAAAAACACCAGGTAGATAGAAAACAAGATTTCAGCATTACGCCATTATCAAGTTTACGCCAAGCTTACGGCATTACGCCAAGGAAACTTGCTAATGGCGTAATGCCGAAAGCTGGTTTTCAATCTTCCTGGCTTTTTTTTAATATCTAACATGGCCCCTCAAATAATCGTAATTATAACCATGTCATCCATCCTCGCCCACATTAAAACATAACCTATAAACAGTCAAGTTTGTTTTAAACATAGTTAAATGCACAGGCGAGCTTTCCTTTTCCTTTGTAGTCGTGCCACAGCCACTGGCCACAGTGTTTGGCTGAGTACTTGAAACTCGCAGGACGTAATCAAGCCATAGATACCTACGACTCTGCTACCTATCTCGGATTTTGGTTTATATCGGTGACCTAAGGTCAGGTCAGTTTCATGTCCTTTCCATTATAAGTCAACGAGAAAATATTAAAATGTTTTCGCATCAGCTTGATGATACGCATTAGATCAGCAAAAAATATTTCAAGATCATGTTATTATAGCTCATTCTTGATGACCCAAGTACAATTTTTGCTCAGTGACCTCTACAAGATCGACTGAGGTCATCTGAGGTGACCAGCACTTCTGTGCCAATAACTCTCGATAGCATGAAATGAAGATATGAACGTGAGACCGGCACCACTGTGTAATGTGTACGTCTCGTCGAGACGTGTCCGACATTGCGCAGCACGACATACCTGGTTCACCACATGACCTTAAATTACCTCGACCTGAGGTCAAATTTTGAAGTTGACTTAGGTAACCTGGTCACCATGGTATGATTTTTTTTTTCTAACCGCCACCCATTAATAGGTGACCAAGAGTGCCCCCACCCCCGATCCCAACGACGCACGACACCTTACGTTAACACCAGAGAACAAAAGAGAAAATGTGGCGGCACTCCCAGCTAAGAAATGGAAACAAACATAAAAAACCTATGAAGAGAGGTAGTTTGGGTGTGTGTATAAAAGTGGTGATATAAAAGAAGGCGGAAAGTATTAATTGTTGAAAACAGCAAATGACTGCCCCCAACTACATCCCAGGATATCATTATTAGAATTTCCTTGACGAAACGAGCACAATAAAGTTAAAATGGGCGCCGTGTGACCATAAGAGTCGGTGCGTACAAAACCACAATTATCATCAGATAACGTTAAAATGATTGCCCTATCTTCATCAGGCGGAAATGTACCGATGAGTCAATTATAGGTTTCATTTTCCACTATTTTTTTTTCTCTCGAAAGGGGTGTAAAGGTAAATGTCCCCAGGCCGACGATTATTCTACCGACCAAATTAATCGCTAATTGCCAAAAAGTCGACTCCGACTTAGGGCCGGAGTCGGGGTCGGTAATATTTTAGCGATTCCGACTCCGACTCCGACTCTGGCAAAAACTGCCGACTCCGACCGACTCCGAATCCGCAGCTGCTACCCATATGAAGCTTTTCGACAAAGAGACAAAGTTTTCGACAAAGCACCACTTTGCAGGATAAAACATCAAATATATTCGGCAGGAAGGTCCTTACAACCAAACGCAGTATGCCGTAAGTAATTTCTTGACATGGCCTTCAAAACTGCTATCTCAGTTTAAAACCGCATTATAAAAGTGACTGATTTCCTTTAAGCCTGCTCAGCCATGGCGCTTTGAGCACACGACCAAGCAGATGAGATAATGTTGCTGCCGCATGTTAAGCAGGCATACTGGATGAACATAGCATCGACAAGAAAATGACGGCACGCTTTGTGAAACATTAATTATGTTATAAAATACTTTAAAATCCGGCAAACGTTCCATGAAGCGGAGGTTGAGTTCCAGCCAGCCTCGTCTGACACAGTTCGTCTGTGTCCCGACAGGCGTCGCCAGCGGCGGTACCCGGCCAAGCGGGCCGACAAGTCGCTCTCGGCGGCGGGCGGCGTGCTCTGCGGCTGGTCGGCGCCTTCTCACGAGGCTGTGCCCGCCCACCTATTCTCCCAGCACGTCCGACAGCTCCAGGCCGACTCCGGCGAGGCCTGCCGCCGCGAATGGGAGATGCTGCAGATGGCAGCGCCCCTGGTGGACGACTCACGATCTAACGGGGCGACGAAAAACGCGCCGAACGTCGGCACGGACGTGCTCGCAGAGAGATGTGAGTGATCTTACCAGAAGATCAGCCATGCATAATTGTTTCGGAATGATTATTCGTAGTAACGTTATACAATGTTGTTCAATCGATCAAAGTTCACGGAAATGGGAGAAAGCCTGTTTGAGCTCGATTGCTTTTCAAATGAAACTTCCATAGCGTATTGTTCACTTTCACAGTGTAATAATATACAAGTTATATACACCGTGTCGTCAAGGTCAGATTAATGAGCGTTGACATCGTTTCTTGACGTTACTAGCAAGCTGTACGTAGTTATGTGCCCGGACAAAATATTCGTTATTCTCTGGATCAGCAGACTACACTTTGCACTTGTACCTCAGACTGTACCCATGGGTACTCTGCACCGAATGATTGTACTCTGTCCTCTGTCCTGACAGACCAGCTGACGCGGGTACCGCTCAGCTCTCGGCTGTACCGCAGTCGCCCGGTACCGGCCGCGTACTACGTGGACGGGTACCAGAAGGCGCGCGCGTTCATCGTGGCAGAACGGGCAGCGGCCAGCGCCGCCGACGCCCTCTGGAGGATCGCCTGGGAACAGGGCGTCACCGGCATCGTGCTCATCGGATCGCTCGAGGTACGGAGGCGGACAACCACCTTCGTGATATACATGATGTAACCTACGTGATGTAACCTTTTTATAAACTCATATGATTTGCTTAGATTAGCAAATAAATGAGTGTTGCCCAGTGCCCAATAGTCAGTGTAGCAATAGTGGGTGCAGGTTCTGATACAGTAGGTGCAAGTTCTGATATAGTGTGGTGGAGGGTCCGCGGCAATAGTGGGTGCAGGTTCTGATACAGTAGGTGCAGGTTCTGATACAGTAGGTGCAGGTTCTGATATAGTGTGGTGGAGGGTCCGCGGCAATAGTGGGTGCAGGTTCTGATACAGTGGGTGCAGGTTCTGATATAGTGTGGTGGAGGGTCCGCGGCAATAGTGGATGCAGGTTCTGATACAGTAGGTGCAGGTTCTGATAAAGTAGGTGCAGGTTCTGATATAGTGTGGTGGAGGGTCCGCGGCAATAGTGGGTGCAGGTTCTGATACAGTGGGTGCAGGTTCTGATATAGTGTGGTGGAGGGTCCGCGGCAATAGTGGGTGCAGGTTCTGATACAGTAGGTGCAGGTTCTGATACAGTAGGTGCAGGTTCTGATATAGTGTGGTGGAGGGTCCGCGGCAATAGTGGGTGCAGGTTCTGATACAGTGGGTGCAGGTTCTGATATAGTGTGGTGGAGGGTCCGCGGCAATAGTGGGTGCAGGTTCTGATACAGTAGGTGCAGGTTCTGATACAGTAGGTGCAGGTTCTGATATAGTGTGGTGGAGGGTCCGCGGCAATAGTGGGTGCAGGTTCTGATACAGTGGGTGCAGGTTCTGATACAGTGTGGTGGAGCGTCCGCGGCAATAGTAGGTGCAGGTTCTGATACAGTAGGTGCAGGTTCTGATATAGTGTGGTGGAGGGTCCGCGGCAATAGTGGGTGCAGGTTCTGATACAGTGGGTGCAGGTTCTGATACAGTGTGCTGGAGGGTCCGCGGCAATAGTAGGTGCAGGTTCTGATACAGTAGGTGCAGGTTCTGATATAGTGTGGTGGAGGGTCCGCGGCAATAGTAGGTGCAGGTTCTGATACAGTGGGTGCAGGTTCTGATACAGTGTGGTGGAGGGTCCGCGGCAATAGTGGGTGCAGGTTCTGATACAGTGGGTGCAGGTTCTGATACAGTGTGCTGGAGGGTCCGCGGCAATAGTAGGTGCAGGTTCTGATACAGTAGGTGCAGGTTCTGATATAGTGTGGTGGAGGGTCCGCGGCAATAGTAGGTGCAGGTTCTGATACAGTGGGTGCAGGTTCTGATACAGTGTGCTGGAGGGTCCGCGGCAATAGTAGGTGCAGGTTCTGATACAGTAGGTGCAGGTTCTGATATAGTGTGGTGGAGGGTCCGCGGCAATAGTGGGTGCAGGTTCTGATATAGTGTGGTGAAGGGTCCGCGGCAATAGTAGGTGCAGGTTCTGATACAGTGGGTGCAGGTTCTGATATAGTGTGGTGGAGGGTCCGCGGCAATAGTAGGTGCAGGTTCTGATATAGTGTGGTGCAGGTTCTGATACAGTAGGTGCAGGTTCTGATATAGTGTGGTGAAGGGTCCGCGGCAATAGTAGGTGCAGGTTCTGATATAGTGTGGTGGAGGGTCCGCGGCAATAGTAGGTGCAGGTTCTGATACAGTGGGTGCAGGTTCTGATATAGTGTGGTGAAGGGTCCGCGGCAATAGTAGGTGCAGGTTCTGATATAGTGTGGTGAAGGGTCCACGGCAATAGTAGGTGCAGGTTCTGATATAGTGTGGTGGAGGGTCCGCGGCAATAGTAGGTGCAGGTTCTGATATAGTGTGGTGGAGGGTCCGCGGCAATAGTAGGTGCAGGTTCTGATATAGTGTGGTGGAGGGTCCGCGGCAATAGTGGGTGCAGGTTCTGATATAGTGTGGTGGAGGGTCCGCGGCAATAGTAGGTGCAGGTTCTGATATAGTGTGGTGGAGGGTCCGCGGCAATAGTAGGTGCAGGTTCCGATATAGTGTGGTGGAGGGTCCGCGGCAATAGTGGGTGCAGGTTCTGATATAGTGTGGTGGAGGGTCCGCGGCAATAGTGGGTGCAGGTTCTGATATAGTGTGGTGGAGGGTCCGCGGCAATAGTAGGTGCAGGTTCTGATATAGTGTGGTGAAGGGTCCGCGGCAATAGTAGGTGCAGGTTCTGATATAGTGTGGTGAAGGGTCCACGGCAATAGTAGGTGCAGGTTCTGATATAGTGTGGTGGAGGGTCCGCGGCAATAGTAGGTGCAGGTTCTGATATAGTGTGGTGGAGGGTCCGCGGCAATAGTGGGTGCAGGTTCTGATATAGTGTGGTGGAGGGTCCGCGGCAATAGTAGGTGCAGGTTCTGATATAGTGTGGTGGAGGGTCCGCGGCAATAGTAGGTGCAGGTTCTGATATAGTGTGGTGGAGGGTCCGCGGCAATAGTGGGGGCAGGTTCTGATACAGTAGGTGCAGGTTCTGATATAGTGTGGTGAAGGGTCCGCGGTAATAGTAGGTGCAGGTTCTGATACAGTGGGTGCAGGTTCTGATATAGTGTGGTGGAGGGTCCGCGGCAATAGTGGGTGCAGGTTCTGATACAGTAGGTGCAGGTTCTGATATAGTGTGGTGAAGGGTCCGCGGCAATAGTAGGTGCAGGTTCTGATACAGTGGGTGCAGGTTCTGATATAGTGTGGTGGAGGGTCCGCGGCAATAGTGGGTGCAGGTTCTGATACAGTAGGTATAGGTTCTGATATAGTGTGGTGAAGGGTCCGCGGCAATAGTAGGTGCAGGTTCTGATATAGTGTGGTGGAGGGTCCGCGGCAATAGTGGGGGCAGGTTCTGATACAGTAGGTGCAGGTTCTGATATAGTGTGGTGAAGGGTCCGCGGCAATAGTAGGTGCAGGTTCTGATACAGTGGGTGCAGGTTCTGATATAGTGTGGTGGAGGGTCCGCGGCAATAGTGGGTGCAGGTTCTGATACAGTAGGTGCAGGTTCTGATATAGTGTGGTGAAGGGTCCGCGGCAATAGTAGGTGCAGGTTCTGATACAGTGGGTGCAGGTTCTGATATAGTGTGGTGGAGGGTCCGCGGCAATAGTGGGTGCAGGTTCTGATACAGTAGGTATAGGTTCTGATATAGTGTGGTGAAGGGTCCGCGGCAATAGTAGGTGCAGGTTCTGATATAGTGTGGTGGAGGGTCCGCGGCAATAGTAGGTGCAGGTTCTGATATAGTGTGGTGGAGGGTCCGCGGCAATAGTAGGTGCAGGTTCTGATACAGTAGGTGCAGGTTCTGATATAGTGTGGTGGAGGGTCCGCGGCAATAGTGGGTGCAGGTTCTGATATAGTGTGGTGGAGGGTCCGCGGCAATAGTGGGTGCAGGTGCTGATACAGTGGGTGCAGGTTCTGATATAGTGTGGTGGAGGGTCCGCGGCAATAGTAGGTGCAGGTTCTGATATAGTGTGGTGAAGGGTCCGCGGCAATAGTAGGTGCAGGTTCTGATATAGTGTGGTGAAGGGTCCACGGCAATAGTAGGTGCAGGTTCTGATATAGTGTGGTGGAGGGTCCGCGGCAATAGTAGGTGCAGGTTCTGATATAGTGGGGTGAAGGGTCCGCGGCAATAGTGGGTGCAGGTTCTGATATAGTGTGGTGGAGGGTCCGCGGCAATAGTAGGTGCAGGTTCTGATACAGTGGGTGCAGGTTCTGATATAGTGTGGTGGAGGGTCCGCGGCAATAGTAGGTGCAGGTTCTGATATAGTGTGGTGAAGGGTCCGCGGCAATAGTGGGTGCAGGTTCTGATATAGTGTGGTGGAGGGTCCGCGGCAATAGTAGGTGCAGGTTCTGATACAGTGGGTGCAGGTTCTGATATAGTGTGGTGAAGGGTCCGCGGCAATAGTAGGTGCAGGTTCTGATATAGTGTGGTGAAGGGTCCGCGGCAATAGGGGGTGCAGGTTCTGATATAGTGTGGTGGAGGGTCCGCGGCAATAGTAGGTGCAGGTTCTGATACAATGGGTGCAGGTTCTGATATAGTGTGGTGGAGGGTCCGCGGCAATAGTAGGTGCAGGTTCTGATATAGTGTGGTGAAGGGTCCGCGGCAATAGTAGGTGCAGGTTCTGATATAGTGTGGTGAAGGGTCCGCGGCAATAGTGGGTGCAGGTTCTGATATAGTGTGGTGGAGGGTCCGCGGCAATAGTAGGTGCAGGTTCTGATACAGTGGGTGCAGGTTCTGATATAGTGTGGTGGAGGGTCCGCGGCAATAGTAGGTGCAGGTTCTGATATAGTGTGGTGAAGGGTCCGCGGCAATAGTAGGTGCAGGTTCTGATATAATGTGGTGAAGGGTCCGCGGCAATAGTAGGTGCAGGTTCTGATATAGTGTGGTGAAGGGTCCGCGGCAATAGTGGGTGCAGGTTCTGATATAGTGTGGTGGAGGGTCCGCGGCAATAGTAGGTGCAGGTTCTGATACAGTGGGTGCAGGTTCTGATATAGTGTGGTGGAGGGTCCGCGGCAATAGTAGGTGCAGGTTCTGATATAGTGTGGTGAAGGGTCCGCGGCAATAGTAGGTGCAGGTTCTGGTATAGTGTGGTGAAGGGTCCGCGGCAATAGTGGGTGCAGGTTCTGATATAGTGTGGTGGAGGGTCCGCGGCAATAGTAGGTGCAGGTTCTGATACAGTGGGTGCAGGTTCTGATATAGTGTGGTGGAGGGTCCGCGGCAATAGTAGGTGCAGGTTCTGATATAGTGTGGTGAAGGGTCCGCGGCAATAGTAGGTGCAGGTTCTGATATAGTGTGGTGGAGGGTCCGCGGCAATAGTAGGTGCAGGTTCTGATACAGTGTGCTGGAGGGTCCGCGGCAATAGTAGGTGCAGGTTCTGATATAGTGTGGTGCAGGTTCTGATACAGTAGGTGCAGGTTCTGATATAGTGTGGTGAAGGGTCCGCGGCAATAGTAGGTGCAGGTTCTGATATAGTGTGGTGGAGGGTCCGCGGCAATAGTAGGTGCAGGTTCTGATATAGTGTGGTGGAGGGTCCGCGGCAATAGTGGGTGCAGGTTCTGATACAGTAGGTGCAGGTTCTGATATAGTGTGGTGAAGGGTCCGCGGCAATAGTGGGTGCAGGTTCTGATATAGTGTGGTGGAGGGTCCGCGGCAATAGTAGGTGCAGGTTCTGATATAGTGTGATGGAGGGTCCGCGGCAATAGTAGGTGCAGGTTCTGATATAGTGTGGTGAAGGGTCCGCGGCAATAGTGGGTGCAGGTTCTGATACAGTGGGTGCAGGTTCTGATATAGTGTGGTGGAGGGTCCGCGGCAATAGTGGGTGCAGGTTCTGATATAGTGTGGTGGAGGGTCCGCGGCAATAGTGGGTGCAGGTTCTGATATAGTGTGGTGAAGGGTCCGCGGCAATAGTAGGTGCAGGTTCTGATATAGTGTGGTGGAGGGTCCGCGGCAATAGTGGGTGCAGGTTCTGATATAGTGTGGTGGAGGGTCCGCGGCAATAGTGGGTGCAGGTTCTGATATAGTGTGGTGAAGGGTCCGCGGCAATAGTAGGTGCAGGTTCTGATATAGTGTGGTGGAGGGTCCGCGGCAATAGTGGGTGCAGGTTCTGATATAGTGTGGTGAAGGGTCCGCGGCAATAGTAGGTGCAGGTTCTGATATAGTGTGGTGGAGGGTCCGCGGCAATAGTGGGTGCAGGTTCTGATATAGTGTGGTGGAGGGTCCGCGGCAATAGTGGGTGCAGGTTCTGATATAGTGTGGTGGAGGGTCCGCGGCAATAGTGGGTGCAGGGTCTGATACAGTGGGTGCAGGTTCTGATATAGTGTGGTGAAGGGTCCGCGGCAATAGTAGGTGCAGGTTCTGATATAGTGTGGTGGAGGGTCCGCGGCAATAGTGGGTGCAGGTTCTGATACAGTGGGTGCAGGTTCTGATATAGTGTGGTGGAGGGTCCGCGGCAATAGTGGGTGCAGGTTCTGATACAGTGTGGCGGAGGGTCCGCGGCAATAGTGGGTGCAGGTTCTGATATAGTGTGGCGGAGGGTCCGCGGCAATAGTAGGTGCAGGTTCTGATATAGTGTGGTGGAGGGTCCGCAGCAATAGTGGGTGCAGGTTCTGATATAGTGTGGTGGAGGGTCCGCGGCAATAGTAGGTGCAGGTTCTGATATAGTGTGGTGAAGGGTCCGCGGCAATAGTAGGTGCAGGTTCTGATATAGTGTGGTGGAGGGTCCGCGGCAATAGTGGGTGCAGGTTCTGATACAGTGGGTGCAGGTTCTGATATAGTGTGGTGGAGGGTCCGCGGCAATAGTGGATGCAGGTTCTGATACAGTAGGTGCAGGTTCTGATACAGTAGGTGCAGGTTCTGATATAGTGTGGTGGAGGGTCCGCGGCAATAGTGGGTGCAGGTTCTGATACAGTGGGTGCAGGTTCTGATATAGTGTGGTGGAGGGTCCGCGGCAATAGTGGGTGCAGGTTCTGATACAGTAGGTGCAGGTTCTGATACAGTAGGTGCAGGTTCTGATATAGTGTGGTGGAGGGTCCGTGGCAATAGTGGGTGCAGGTTCTGATACAGTGGGTGCAGGTTCTGATATAGTGTGGTGGAGGGTCCGCGGCAATAGTGGGTGCAGGTTCTGATACAGTAGGTGCAGGTTCTGATACAGTAGGTGCAGGTTCTGATATAGTGTGGTGGAGGGTCCGCGGCAATAGTGGGTGCAGGTTCTGATACAGTGGGTGCAGGTTCTGATACAGTGTGGTGGAGCGTCCGCGGCAATAGTAGGTGCAGGTTCTGATACAGTAGGTGCAGGTTCTGATATAGTGTGGTGGAGGGTCCGCGGCAATAGTGGGTGCAGGTTCTGATACAGTGGGTGCAGGTTCTGATACAGTGTGCTGGAGGGTCCGCGGCAATAGTAGGTGCAGGTTCTGATACAGTAGGTGCAGGTTCTGATATAGTGTGGTGGAGGGTCCGCGGCAATAGTAGGTGCAGGTTCTGATACAGTGGGTGCAGGTTCTGATACAGTGTGGTGGAGGGTCCGCGGCAATAGTGGGTGCAGGTTCTGATACAGTGGGTGCAGGTTCTGATACAGTGTGCTGGAGGGTCCGCGGCAATAGTAGGTGCAGGTTCTGATACAGTAGGTGCAGGTTCTGATATAGTGTGGTGGAGGGTCCGCGGCAATAGTAGGTGCAGGTTCTGATACAGTGGGTGCAGATTCTGATACAGTGTGCTGGAGGGTCCGCGGCAATAGTAGGTGCAGGTTCTGATACAGTAGGTGCAGGTTCTGATATAGTGTGGTGGAGGGTCCGCGGCAATAGTGGGTGCAGGTTCTGATATAGTGTGGTGAAGGGTCCGCGGCAATAGTAGGTGCAGGTTCTGATACAGTGGGTGCAGGTTCTGATATAGTGTGGTGGAGGGTCCGCGGCAATAGTAGGTGCAGGTTCTGATATAGTGTGGTGCAGGTTCTGATACAGTAGGTGCAGGTTCTGATATAGTGTGGTGAAGGGTCCGCGGCAATAGTAGGTGCAGGTTCTGATATAGTGTGGTGGAGGGTCCGCGGCAATAGTAGGTGCAGGTTCTGATACAGTGGGTGCAGGTTCTGATATAGTGTGGTGAAGGGTCCGCGGCAATAGTAGGTGCAGGTTCTGATATAGTGTGGTGAAGGGTCCACGGCAATAGTAGGTGCAGGTTCTGATATAGTGTGGTGGAGGGTCCGCGGCAATAGTAGGTGCAGGTTATGATATAGTGTGGTGGAGGGTCCGCGGCAATAGTAGGTGCAGGTTCTGATATAGTGTGGTGGAGGGTCCGCGGCAATAGTGGGGGCAGGTTCTGATACAGTAGGTGCAGGTTCTGATATAGTGTGGTGAAGGGTCCGCGGCAATAGTAGGTGCAGGTTCTGATACAGTGGGTGCAGGTTCTGATATAGTGTGGTGGAGGGTCCGCGGCACTAGTGGGTGCAGGTTCTGATACAGTAGGTGCAGGTTCTGATATAGTGTGGTGAAGGGTCCGCGGCAATAGTAGGTGCAGGTTCTGATACAGTGGGTGCAGGTTCTGATATAGTGTGGTGGAGGGTCCGCGGCAATAGTGGGTGCAGGTTCTGATACAGTAGGTATAGGTTCTGATATAGTGTGGTGAAGGGTCCGCGGCAATAGTAGGTGCAGGTTCTGATATAGTGTGGTGGAGGGTCCGCGGCAATAGTAGGTGCAGGTTCTGATACAGTGGGTGCAGGTTCTGATATAGTGTGGTGGAGGGTCCGCGGCAATAGTAGGTGCAGGTTCTGATATAGTGTGGTGAAGGGTCCGCGGCAATAGTAGGTGCAGGTTCTGGTATAGTGTGGTGAAGGGTCCGCGGCAATAGTGGGTGCAGGTTCTGATATAGTGTGGTGGAGGGTCCGCGGCAATAGTAGGTGCAGGTTCTGATACAGTGGGTGCAGGTTCTGATATAGTGTGGTGGAGGGTCCGCGGCAATAGTAGGTGCAAGTTCTGATATAGTGTGGTGAAGGGTCCGCGGCAATAGTAGGTGCAGGTTCTGATATAGTGTGGTGGAGGGTCCGCGGCAATAGTAGGTGCAGGTTCTGATACAGTGTGCTGGAGGGTCCGCGGCAATAGTAGGTGCAGGTTCTGATATAGTGTGGTGCAGGTTCTGATACAGTAGGTGCAGGTTCTGATATAGTGTGGTGAAGGGTCCGCGGCAATAGTAGGTGCAGGTTCTGATATAGTGTGGTGGAGGGTCCACGGCAATAGTAGGTGCAGGTTCTGATATAGTGTGGTGGAGGGTCCGCGGCAATAGTGGGTGCAGGTTCTGATACAGTAGGTGCAGGTTCTGATATAGTGTGGTGAAGGGTCCGCGGCAATAGTGGGTGCAGGTTCTGATATAGTGTGGTGGAGGGTCCGCGGCAATAGTAGGTGCAGGTTCTGATATAGTGTGATGGAGGGTCCGCGGCAATAGTAGGTGCAGGTTCTGATATAGTGTGGTGAAGGGTCCGCGGCAATAGTGGGTGCAGGTTCTGATACAGTGGGTGCAGGTTCTGATATAGTGTGGTGGAGGGTCCGCGGCAATAGTGGGTGCAGGTTCTGATATAGTGTGGTGGAGGGTCCGCGGCAATAGTGGGTGCAGGTTCTGATATAGTGTGGTGAAGGGTCCGCGGCAATAGTAGGTGCAGGTTCTGATATAGTGTGGTGGAGGGTCCGCGGCAATAGTGGGTGCAGGTTCTGATATAGTGTGGTGAAGGGTCCGTGGCAATAGTAGGTGCAGGTTCTGATATAGTGTGGTGGAGGGTCCGCGGCAATAGTGGGTGCAGGTTCTGATATAGTGTGCTGGAGGGTCCGCGGCAATAGTGGGTGCAGGTTCTGATATAGTGTGGTGGAGGGTCCGCGGCAATAGTGGGTGCAGGTTCTGATACAGTGGGTGCAGGTTCTGATATAGTGTGGTGAAGGGTCCGCGGCAATATTAGGTGCAGGTTCTGATATAGTGTGGTGGAGGGTCCGCGGCAATAGTGGGTGCAGGTTCTGATACAGTGGGTGCAGGTTCTGATATAGTGTGGTGGAGGGTCCGCGGCAATAGTGGGTGCAGGTTCTGATACAGTGTGGCGGAGGGTCCGCGGCAATAGTGGGTGCAGGTTCTGATATAGTGTGGCGGAGGGTCGCGGCAATAGTAGGTGCAGGTTCTGATATAGTGTGGTGGAGGGTCCGCGGCAATAGTGGGTGCAGGTTCTGATATAGTGTGGTGGAGGGTCCGCGGCAATAGTAGGTGCAGGTTCTGATGTAGTGTGGTGAAGGGTCCGCGGCAATAGTAGGTGCAGGTTCTGATATAGTGTGGTGGAGGGTCCGCGGCAATAGTAGGTGCAGGTTCTGATATAGTGTGGTGAAGGGTCCGCGGCAATAGTAGGTGCAGGTTCTGATATAGTGTGGTGGAGGGTCCGCGGCAATAGTAGGTGCAGGTTCTGATGTAGTGTGGTGAAGGGTCCGCGGCAATAGTAGGTGCAGGTTCTGATATAGTGTGGTGGAGGGTCCGCGGCAATAGTAGGTGCAGGTTCTGATATAGTGTGGTGGAGGGTCCGCGGCAATAGTAGGTGCAGGTTCTGATATAGTGTGGTGGAGGGTCCGCGGCAATAGTGGGTGCAGGTTCTGATATAGTGTGGCGGAGGGTCCGCGGCAATAGTAGGTGCAGGTTCTGATATAGTGTGGTGGAGGGTCCGCGGCAATAGTGGGTGCCGGTTCTGATATAGTGTGGTGGAGGGTCCGCGGCAATAGTGGGTGCAGGTTCTGATACAGTAGGTGCAGGTTCTGATATAGTGTGGTGGAGGGTCCGCGGCAATAGTGGGTGCAGGTTCTGATATAGTGTGGTGGAGGGTCCGCGGCAATAGTGGGTGCAGGTTCTGATACAGTGTGGCGGAGGGTCCGCGGCAATAGTGGGTGCAGGTTCTGATATAGTGTGGTGAAGGGTCCGCGGCAATAGTAGGTGCAGGTTCTGATATAGTGTGGTGAAGGGTCCGCGGCAATAGTAGGTGCAGGTTCTGATATAGTGTGGTGGGGGGTCCGCGGCAATAGTAGGTGCAGGTTCTGATATAGTGTGGTGCAGGTTCTGATACAGTAGGTGCAGGTTCTGATATAGTGTGGTGGAGGGTCCGCGGCAATAGTAGGTGCAGGTTCTGATATAGTGTGGTGCAGGTTCTGATACAGTAGGTGCAGGTTCTGATATAGTATGGTGGAGGGTCCGCGGCAATAGTAGGTGCAGGTTCTGATATAGTGTGGTGAAGGGTCCGCGGCAATAGTAGGTGCAGGTTCTGATATAGTGTGCTGGAGGGTCCGCGGCAATAGTAGGTGCAGGTTCTGATATAGTGTGGTGCAGGTTCTGATACAGTAGGTGCAGGTTCTGATATAGTGTGATGGAGGGTCCGCGGCAATAGTAGGTGCAGGTTCTGATATAGTGTGCTGGAGGGTCCGCGGCAATAGTAGGTGCAGGTTCTGATATAGTGTGGTGCAGGTTCTGATACAGTAGGTGCAGGTTCTGATATAGTGTGGTGGAGGGTCCGCGGCAATAGTAGGTGCAGGTTCTGATATAGTGTGGTGGAGGGTCCGCGGCAATAGTAGGTGCAGGTTCTGATACAGTAGGTGCAGGTTCTGATACAGTAGGTGCAGGTTCTGATACAGTGTGGTGGAGGGTCCGCGGCTGCCGGTCGGCGGGCAGTTTTGGTCGGACCGCTCGTCCATCGCGCGGAATCGTAAAGTCCGTTTAGGGGCCGGTCGGCTCCGCGCCTTCTCTCTGGCGAGCCACACTCTTATCCGCCGACTTAAATCAAAGCTGCCGCGGATATTTGAATAATTCGCCCTGATCCCCTCCGGGGCCGCAAACAGAGCCCTTGGAGCTCGCGGGGATGCGCCGTATTTATACCTCAGGTTTCAGCATAAATACGGCGGCAAAGATCGCTATAGGCTCGGTATGGGCTCGGTAAATAATTCTTCTTTGCTCGGCATTCGATTTAAATGGTTCGTTATCTTTTGGCGACTTTCAAAATGCGTCAAATGACTAACATCCCCATATATTCAGCATTGTTGTTATTAATTCAAAAAATAAAACCATGTTCGGGTGTGTCTGTAATACGACTTTGATTGTGGTGTATTTTTGTAATAGCATAGTTACGCTTCACTCGTGAAGGTGCACTTCTTCTTGGTATGCATCAATACACGCGTGCCATTGCCAACTTTGTATTCCTGCACTTCACTAAGACACGTCCGGCCGTAACTACTCATCTCATGCATTACTCCCTTCGTCCTCGCGTTGTAGCCATGCATACTCGTCTGATGCATTACTCCAACCCTTCGTCCTCGCGTTGTAGCCATGCATACTCGTCTGATGCACTACTCTAAGCGATCCCTACCGCTCTGCGTCCTCAGAACGGAGGCCGTCTGTGGCCGGACTGGGGCGCCGCGCGGCCCGTCGGTAACCTGCAGCTGGAGCTACGAGATGAGCTGCAGCTCGCCGCCTGCTGCGTCAGGAAGCTCGCCGTCTCAAAGCTCAAGGTATAGCCGGCACCGCGCCGCGGCACTTCATAAGGTGCCGTCGCGTTCAATACAGTGCAGAGCGGCTCACCGAGAGGCTTACCATAGCGCCCACCAGCAATCTAGCGACTTCGATTTTACTCCACTGCAGACGGCCAAAATTCAATTTTCTCTGCTCAAAAATGGCTCACACGTGAGACTTTCGCAGCTTGGTTTCGCCTGGCACGCAGCTGGCGCGAGAATCGAGATGCAGTGGCTTGAAATGTGCAGTGGACAATTAAATCATATGCAACGATTGAAGATGCCGCACGAAACACACTAGCCTTGATCACAGCTATCGTTTGTATACCGAACCCAGCACCATCCAGAAGAACTGAATATAACACCAGTTACAGGACGTAATGGCAAATGGTCGCAGTACCGCCAACCGTGGCCAGGCACGCGACGTTCACCTGCACCTTTCACACCAACTCTCACCTGCACCTTTCACACGCAGCTCTCACCTGCACCTTTCACACCAGCTTGTCCAAACTGCGTCACAAGTGCGGGCAATGCGGAGCGAGACACTCGGAGCGTGGACTTGCATTGTCTAGATCAGCGTTTCGTCATCATTTTATCGCCAGTGTTTCAATCAGTATATGCGTCAAGGATATGATTACCCTCTTGTGAAGGCCATGCACATTGAACAACTCGTTGTTACCCCTCCCCAATCCCCATCGCCCAAGCCTCAGTTCTCGGCATAAAAGCTATGCGGTACAGCATAACTTCAGGCGCTTACTACTAGTGCCATCTAGGAACAAGAATATAAGTAGACATGTGCCCCCACCCGAGGGCTTCATTGCCCCAAGTTGGGTAACTACCCCTTATTTGAGAATCACTTATCTAGATTCTTATCAGGGACTGTTTAGAACACGCACGCAAGCCTAACTTGTATGACATTGGAAAGTTCATATTTTATTTTGCTGTTGAAACAAGGCATCTGCAGCGTCTCTTTAGAAAGGCACGTCGGAGATGGGTGGTGAAAGGCAGTGTTGCTTGCTCTGCCTCGAGTGGTCCCTGGTGGAGATAAAACAGAGAGCCATGGGACAAACAAACGTCCCGCTCAAACTGATAGTCTGGTCATATTGTCGCATACAGGCATGTCACTTGGTTAGGGAGGAAGATAGCACGGCTGGTGTCTGATGTAGAAGATTGGTGTTATTCTGAACACATAGAAGGTGTACATTATTGTAGTGGATCACAAATTTAAATTGATCGCACTTGTACTCAATTAATCACCTCATCTAAACGTCGGTATACACCTCGTCATAATTGATCCAGCAAAAATTCACGTCATTGTACGTCATTGTACGTATTCACGTCTTTACGTCATTCTAGGACGTTTGAAGCCCAATTGATTGACATCATATTATGATTTATATGTGTCTTTTCTGGCAGATCCCCTGAATAGGTGGAACGTGGCAGATCAGTTTGCCGGCTCCTTGATGTGCCACTGATCTGTTGATCCTGTCTCTGCTCTGAATGACAATGATCCGGAGATGAACCTGCATTTGCTGATAAACTCATGCGACTGGAATTCGCAGCACAATAAGCAAAACGCACGTGTGAATGGTTGATCAATTATTTTAGCCCCCACTTTACTTGAGTGTGAATGCATTTTTAAATTGTGTCGTCACAAGCCAAGCTGTTTATGGCATGCATCGCATATAAGATCACGAACGCTCTGAAATGTTGAAGCGTTATAAGGTAAGATAAGAAAAAGTATAAAACACCGTGTCCGTGTGTTGCAGAGTAAACCGGGCCGCAGCGGGCGAAAGGAGCGGACCGTCACTCTGTTCCAGTACACTTGCTGGCCTGAGTACGGTCTACCAGAAGACCCTCTGCCTCTGCTCGACTTCGTGCAGCGCACTCTGCGACAAGAGCCTCAGCTCAAGAGTCCACTGCTACTCATATCCGGGTGAGTCATAGCTCAGGAGTCAGATGCCTCTCATATACGAGTGAGTCATAGTTCAGGAGTCCACTGCTACTCATATCCGGGTGAGTCATAGCTCAGGAGTCAGATGCTTCTCATATACGGGTGAGTCACAGTTCAGGAGTCAGATGCTGCTCATATCCGGGTGAGTCACAGTTCAGGAGTCCGATGTTTCTCATATCCGGGTGAGTCATAGCTCAGGAGTCAGATGCTACTCATATCCGGGTGAGTCACAGTTCAGGAGTCCGATGCTTCTCATATCCGGGTGAGTCATAGCTCAGGAGTCAGATGCTACTCATATCCGGGTGAGTCACAGTTCAGGAGTCCGATGCTTCTCATATCCGGGTGAGTCATAGCTCAGGAGTCAGATGCTTCTCATATTCGGGTGAGTCACAGCTCAGGAGTCAGATTCTTCTCATATCCGGGTGAGTCATAGCTCAGGAGTCAGATGCTACTCATATCCGAGTGAGTCACAGTTCAGGAGTCCGATGCTTCTCATATCCGGGTGAGTCATAGCTCAGGAGTCAGATGCTACTCATATCCGGGTGAGTCACAGTTCAGGAGTCAGATTCTTCTCATATCCGGGTGAGTCATAGCTCAGGAGTCAGATGCTATTCATATCCGGGTCAGTCACAGTTCAGGAGTCCGATGCTTCTCATATCCGGGTGAGTCATAGCTCAGGAGTCAGATGCTTCTCATATACGGGTGAGTCACAGTTCAGGAGTCCGATGCTTCTCATTTCCGGGTGAGTCACAGTTCAGGAGTCCGATGCTTCTCATTTCCGGGTGAGTCACAGTTCAGGAGTCCGATGCTTCTCATTTCCGGGTGAGTCACAGTTCAGGAGTCCGATGCTTCTCATTTCCGGGTGAGCCATAGCTCAGGAGTCAGAGGCTGCTCATATCCGGGTGAGCCACAGCTCAGGAGTCCAGTCTGTGTTATATAAGGGCGAGCACGGCTTACCCAGCACCCCGCTTGTCATTTCTGGGGTAGGCAGCTACGATGCCCGAGCATCTACGACGTCCTCCTATGTACTGCTCTTAAGTTCGCGCTTATATTGATTCAGCTGATTTTGACGCATTTTTATCGTTACCATCGTGGTCCTCAAATTGTTACGATGTTTATCCTATTTTAGGGATATCATCATATCAAATAGTTTTTCGGTGTCGGATGCTGCTATGCAAATGACTGTTCAGCATCAACTATCAACACAATGATGTTATATACTTTTAAGCTACATTTTACCCAGTCCATAGCTCTAATGAAGTATTTCGCCATCGATCATACAGTGTATATGCATGAAAACGACGCGAAAGCCGCGTGGTTGCTTCCAGGGACTATCTGTCCGCTGGTTTATTTTGGGTGTATCCGGATCCATCTGAAATTGATTTACATGGGGACAATAAATTACGGGTGGCCTAGGAGATGGCCGGCAAAGTGAGCGGTAAATCAGGCGTCAGCGGCGGCCCGGCGGTGGTGACAGCTGAGGCCCTGTCACACCACCACAGGCGCTCAGAGACGGGCGGGTGACGGCCACCCTCCCCTCACACCCCACCTCACCCTCTGACCAGCGCAGTTCCTCATCCCCAGCGCAGTTCCTCATATATATAT